>WYDI02028551.1:16895-51725 GCA_009867235.2 Psittacus erithacus
GTGAAGGGCAGTGGCCTACCAGAGGTACAGAGCTGCAGTCTCTTCATCTGAGCTCATGCTAGGTGGAATAAGCTGTACAAAGAGCTTATAAAGGCTTACGTGTCCCTATATCACAGTAGAGCTGATGAGAGATTTCATTTTGCAAATCTCAAGTGTCCCTATGCAGATCAATGGAATTGCTCCCCATTTACAAGCACTGCAAGTGTGGCTTCTACTCCAAGTTGTGTTCAGCATTTGTGATTTGAATTTCAGTGGCAGTGGTATTCATGTGTGTTAGAACAGATATCCATTATTCAGGTGCTGAATATGCAAAGTGCAGCAGCACAGGTATAGTTACATGTGCTAATATGTTTTAGATTCAGACAAGATTGGTTTTTGACTTTGGTCCAAAAGAGCTCATTTTTGTAGCAATACAGGCATTATAGCAGATGACAAGATTCACAGTGGGCTTGGTCAGAGATCCAGTGAGCTTTTAAACATAAATTGTTCTTGGAAACAATGAATGCAAACTGGCATTCCTTGTTTCATGCCATTGGATTGATGCTAATCTCTCCTACGTTCAATTTGAGCATAAGAATTATTAATGGTATCATTTATTATGCCATGTATTAATAAATGAATATACCTCAGCTCCTAAAAACAACTGTGCTTCATGTCCCAGGAAAGTAAGCTTTGTAATTGCAGGCTGTTAATATTCTTTCTTGTATTGTTTTAGAGAGGGAGAGCAGTGTGTGCCAGAGTGTCTGCAGACAGCCCTTCAATCTTGAGTTTCAGTGTGACTCAGAGGTAAGGATGAAGCTAAAAGGAAAAGAAAGCTACTACTGAAGGCATCCTACTTGAGAAGTTTGTTTTTCTAGGTACAGGGTAAGGCTAACTATGATTTCCCCTTTGTCTCCCTTAAGGCTTTTAGCTATAATGCAGAATATAATCTAGCTTCTTGGTACATTATTGCTAGAAAAATCATTGAAGTAGTAGTGAACAGGGCAAACGCAGGCTTCCAACTAGAGTGAAATGGCCTGGGCCATTTGTCTCATCTTTATTTAAGATGAATTGAAAAAAGCAGACAGGCAGTCACTAGAGATGAGCTGAGTCACCCAGCAGCTTAGTAATATGTCCCTATCTGCTAAAGCCAAAGCTGCTCTCTTGCTGTTTTAGTTAGAAGTGAATAACATGGTTTCATCTAACACAGACTTAAGGTGGAAGAATCCCAAGTCCAGGTTCAGCCCTTGAAAGCCTCCCCTTGGTTGGCTGACCTAAATAATGCAAATTATTATGATGGATGATACTGCAGTGACAGAAGTGGTGTGATAAAATGGCAGCTGTGCTACTGCTGTATAAGCAAAAGCAATCCACTCCATGTCAATGCATTCTTGTGTGTACATTTTCCTCTGATACATACTGTGTAATTAACATGTACTCAGTCTACAAGTGGCATTTTCTCAAGGGAGAGTTTAGGGCCTCATTGAGCACCAAGGGGTTACATGGATGCAGCCAGAGTCAGTGAGCATTTCTCTGTGCTGCGGAAAACTTGGGCATTGAAGTCTAGTGGGGTTTGCCTTTCTGCTTTTAAGTCAGACTGGTTTCCCCAGCAGAAAGCGTAACAGGTGTGTTTGGGGTTTGAGGTGCAGAATGAAATCTGCATTGTCTGCTCCTGGTCTGATTTCAGAAGCATAGAAAGAGCTGTGCCTGCTTAGTTTGAACTTGCACAGAAATTGAGCAGTTCCAAGTCAGAAAAGCAAAAGCATTGTTTGTACTTTTTTCATTTCAGTTGCTTCTACTCCATGAGGGCACAGCTCTTGAGAGTGGACAGTCAGGCACTCCTGCTCTTGAAAGTGTTACATAGCTCTGATGTGTTGTGCAACATCCTATTTTTTATACAATACATAAAATGAGATGCTAAGAGCTGATCTGTGCATGGTACCTATACTCACAGAACAGGCAGCTGAGAGGTACTATACACAGTAAAGCATGATTAAGTGATATCCTTTCTCAGTGTTCTGTAACTGTTAGTAAATTTACTGCAAATTCAAAAATGAACATACTGCATTCAGTGTCACCATGTGGTGTGGATTGATTGATTTTTATTGAGAAGATTGATCACTGCAGTTCTGAAGGAGAAAGGGGAGAGCTGGAACAGGCCGGTGGTAGCAGCCAACACTTTGTGCTGGTATTCAGTGCAATGGGGATGCAGTAGAGCATGCCTAGCTGTCCCCATAGGTTCTCTTACTGATCTTTCAGAGGTACAAAGCTGCAGTCTCTGGCATGTTGCAAAGACTGAAAAAGAGAATTCTTCTTGAACCCCCTGGGAACTACATCTGAGAAAGTCTGGTTTCAGATTTGAAGTTGCTCTCCAATACTTCCCGTGTTTGTAGCTCCTGCTTTCTTTAAAACTTCTGGGAGGGGGGGAAACTCCAAGGAACTTTTTTATTTATGCCATATACAGTAAGAGCCTGAGCAGCTTTCATTATTTCGTTATTGCTTACATCAGTTCTGTTTTGCTGTGCACAGTAACATTAATTTGCTCACTTTGAGTTTGCTCTCTCTTGATTACAAGAGCCCGAGGAAGCAGCCAGCCACTTCTTTCATCTGAGCTCTATCAATGAATGCTTAATTAGAAGATTCATTAGCTTTGTTTACTCTTTGGATCAGGACTCCAAACGAGGCCACACAATCTGATGGCAGATTCCTCCTTGGATTTTCAAGGGTTAGTTCTGAACTCCCAGAATCAATTTAATAGATGTGTTGCTTCTGTTTGATTCCAGGAATTAAACATCAACAAAAAGGTTCTTGGACAGCTACAACTCCCTTTGCCAGCTGCAGTGTTTGTGGTTTGAAAAAGCCCACTCTGCTCGGCCTGTTTTGAAAGGGACCATTTACTCATTTGCAAACTCTTATTGCCAGCATGAGAAGTAAGTGGTTAGACTTGAGGCCAAGGGCCACATCAGAAGCTTGGTGTAAGTTGGCACGGGGCTGTAGGCTTTACTGAAGTCCTACCACTTAAGGCTACCTGGTGATCTGAGCTTCATCTTTGCCTTTTGTCTCCTTGTGAGTGATCTTACCTGACTTAACACTTCCACTTGAAAAGTGGTATTCCATGATGCCATAAAATACCAAAGAATTGTGAGAGTTCTCAGCTGAATCAGCTTTTGAGGAATTGCAACAGATTCCTTTCTGTCCCCTCACATGATCTGGTGAGCTACAGAACACAGTTCTTACTCTGTATTCATTAAGATTAAGTCACCAATCTTGCTGGTTGTAGCATCCAGTTTGTGCTGGATTATGCAAGCTTGGAATCAGTGGATGGACTCTTATGGTATGTCATAGAGCCAGCTGATAGGCATATTGTTAGGATATCCCATAGCAGTAACGTGCCAGGCTTGGAAGTAAGCAGTAGAATCAATGTTTCTTCTTTGCAGGAAAAGATGAGTTACATGCCTTGTGTCATGCATGTGTCTCTGTCTGTAGGGGCAGCTGAATATGTATGCTTACAAATCCTTGCTTCCCTGTGCCATTATATGGTGATTTCTGCTTATGGTCTATACTTGTGCATGTTAAGCAATGGAAGGACCTTAGACATTCTCATCAGTCCAGTGAACTGCCTGAACATTTAAGAAACAAAGAGAACCCTAAGTGCTGGTGTGCCCCAAAGAGTTGCTCTGGGAAACCAGCTCTGTGGCTCCTGCAAAGTTTTAAACACTCAGTGAACATAACTATGTATATGTAGTTTTGTTTGAGGGCTGTATGCTGTAAAACAGGTGCTTGAGTAGCTCCAGATGATAATAATAGGAGGAATTTAATATCTCTCATATGTTTGAGGTTGAATACTCATAGCTACAGCAATATCCAGAGGCAAGTAGTGTGAATATTGCCCTGTTTTCTCATTTCTGCTGACCATATATTGGCTGTGCCAGCTGAAGTTAGTTCTGCTGGTGATGCAGAGGGTAGAAGAGAGGAGACAGCATTTACAGTACAGTTGAGAGCATATGATAGGCTCATAATGCAGTCGGAGACTCTATTTCCTTCCAAAAATTTCCCAGTATGAATGGCAATAAAAATAAAATGTGGGTCAGAAAGACTATTTATTTGTGGACTGCTTGCAGAAGTAAAAGGCAGTGATCTTCTATCTGTGGGCTGCAGAGAGTTTAAGCAGTCTGAATTCCTGATGTCCAAAATATGTTCTTCCTTTGATCACGAAATCCGGATGAACACTTGAGGAACACTTTCCCTATAACACAGTTCTTCTCCAAACCTTTCTTCTTGCCGCATATGCAGCAATAAAATTTGTGCGGGGTGTAAACAAAGCTTCCTCTACCTCAGAGAATGTGGATAATCTTCCCCTATGCATATGTGCGAGCGTTTCTTAGCAAGACAGCAGTATCCCATTATTTAATAGCCTGGCACGTACTGATGCTCATCAAACACAGAAGAAGAGTGAGCAGTAAAACTGTCTGAGTGTTGTACTGCAGTGAGGTGACTGGTGGTTTCACAGCAGTTGAAGCTGCTCAGCTCTGCAGTACATGAATAAAAATTACTAAACCTCTGCAGCCAGCACACCTCATTTCCTACATCAGATCTTGCATGCATCAGGTTCTTGATATTATACTGGGTTGTTAAGGTTGATGTCAAGGATATATGCAGATATTGGATAGAAACTGAAATGCAGCCCATTGCTCTGGTTTTATGCAAATGTCGTTTAATTGAAACATTTGCAGAGGTCAGCAGGGGTTTAATCTCTGGCATGACTCCTTCTAGAGAGAAAATGGCTTTTTACTTATATTAGAAATTATAAATTCTGTAGCCTGATTGAGAGGCTGTCATTGCCTCTGTTAGCTGTGAGAGTTCAGGTGTTTTCTTGATACTATTAATAAGGGCAGATGAGAAGCTGCTGGGTTTGCTTTTTATTTTTGCAGGGTTTTGGAGGGAATGGGAATATTTCACTTCCATTAAAACTGCTGTTGGTTTTCTTTTTTCTGTCTGAGTGAGACTTGCTCATAACTGGAACTGTGAAGCTTGGAGTCATGAGCAGGTCTTGTAGTCTTTCACTGCTGAGTAATAAAAAGATTGAATTTCAGGGTTTGGAGTTTTGACAAGTTCCCAGGCTTTTATCTTAGTTTACTCCATCTGAACAGCTATGATGTTATGTGACAGCCATCACCTTCTATGATTCTGAAGCCTAAAATATAGTTAGTCCCATAGTGTGGGAGAATCAGCTCATAGGAATAGTCCCTGGTTTGCTGTTAGTGAAAACAAGAGATGTGTTTCGGAGAGCCCTGTGCAGGTGCAGTGCCTTCTGTCTTTACATTCCATGATCCTCACAAGAGGAGGCAAGACTTGGGTAGGTCAGGATCTGTCACACTCTTTTCAGACTTCTGCTATCTTGATGATAAGCTTTTAGCTCTTGCTGTGACTAGTGGTAAAAACGTCAATGATGAATTAAATTTGGCAGTTCCAGACATTTAGTTTGTGTCTTCTGTACATCTGCCAAATGTTTACATGAGTAAATGTACTGATTCTTTTCATGTGGCTTAATCATCATAATCACGTTTTTCTTGTTTTTAAATGTGCATTCATGAACTCTTTTCACAATAGTACCCTCTGGCTAATCCTGTTCCCAGGGAGTGTTTCCTCTGTACTTAAGTGATGCTAAAAGGAGTTTGGAGCCTATATTTTTCTGGAGATCTGGACCTTAAGAACTTGCAGTTTTAATATTCAGCAGTTATGTTGTCCCTGTCTCTGACACTTTAAGAGCCCTCAGGTTAGAGACTTGAAGTATGAACTAAATAAATGTATTATTGAAATGACTTCAGAAGCACTTAGCCTCTGTAACTAACCAGTCTCCGTCTCCTTACTTGGCATTGCCAAAAGCTACTCAGTCATTTATTTTAGTTACTCCAGAGTCTCAAAGGGGTGTTACGGCTCTTGAGCAGATGGTTTTAAGTGTTACCTTCTAAGTGGTTGTCTGCTTCCTGTCCAACAGCATAAATGGTGACATACGCACTTAGATTGGCCCCAGTAATTAAGCAGCAGAGGTGTGTGAGATCATTTGGTTTTGCCTAGCTGGTCCATTGCTGCTGGGACTCCTTGCAGTAGCTGCAAAGAGTGCATTTTCTAGGCCTCCACAGTAAAAAAAGAAATAGATAAATCTTCAGAGGTCTGCTGATCCACAGACATGACTATCAGAGCTGACTAGAAATGGTATTAAATTTGCTTTTCAAGGAGAATAACCTGGCCATTTATTATGAAGTAGGATAAAGCACTTTGAGTAGACAGGGGATTAGGAAAGATGAGGTAGCTAGATACATCCTTTTATCTCTCATTTTTCTGCTTCTGCTGATGGAATCCATAAAAGGATGTTTGTGAAGCTATAATAAGCATATTTCAGGTACTGAAGGAACATGAAAGGTCATGTTCCACCTTTCAGTGCAGCTGCCTGCACTACAGAACAATCCAGCTGGGCAGCAGTGTAAAAGCCATTTGTTTTGCAGTGGAGGATTCTAACTGCCTCCTGGTTTGTGCCTGCCTGCAGATGAGATGACGTTTGGGAAGGCTGAGAGCACTTTCTCATGTACAGCAGCGCATCAGTGTAATGGTTACATGTCTTCTGCTTGTATATACCCATATACCAGGACAAGAGATTATAGCAAAGGGTTCTTTAGTATGTAATTTGCTAAACCATCAAACTAGGAGGTTTTTGTGGCAGTTTGAGTTGCTACACTTACGTCAGTTCATGCATTATAAATTCAGACAAGATTATTTCCTCCAGTTCTGTTCTTTAAACTGGAATTCCTGAAAATTTCCAATTGGTAAAGGATAAAACCACAGGATGAAACACTGTTAACCTCTGTGTTACTGCACTACATACTGTAACATTAAGGAAAGAGTACGGCATCTTTCAGTGGCGCCTCAAATTGTATGGGGAGTTATCTGCTCATTTCTATTTAGATAGAGACTCGTAAGTGCATAAATATTTGTTGTTTTGTTGGGAGATGCTTCCTTTATGCTCATGAGCTAAAAAGTCCCCATGTAATAAGAAGACTAGATCTAAGCACAGCTCATAGACACAGAGCAAAAATGGTTGTAACCAGATTTAAGGAAGTCTTTGTGCTTTGTGTAATCTTGGGCAAGTCAAGCACTACTCTTGAAATGCATTTGCAGCTTCTCTGCTCTGGAAAGCAGCAGCTTAGAGGCTGAGTCTTCAATGCCCCAGACTTCAGGTAACATTTTTCCCTTCCCGATGCTTCTTGCCTAATTACATTGCAAAAGCTTAAGAGCAGAATCGCCCTCTGAATTTACATGCTCTGTCTAGCAGACTGGCTCTACAATGTGTGGCAATACCCATGAAGCACAGAAGTAGCACTTCTGGATCAGTTAAAGTGTTTATCATCCTAAGGAGGAATATGCTTTAAAAGATTTTAGTGAAAGCATTTGTACAAGCTCTGATACGTACTTGTGTGACTCTGTGTAAGGCTGGGATACTCTTTGTGTGTTTATTGAAGCTATTTGTGAGCATGGCAGTGCTCTTGTTTCCACTGATTGGAGCAAAGGAGAAGTGGCACAACCTGGGTTGTTTCTGTAACTAATATGACCTTTAAATCTGGTAACGTCTGAAGTTTGGAATAAGACCAGTAAATGTGGATATCAGATGTTCAGGAAGGTGGTTAGATGCTATGAGCCTGCACATTCTGCTGCAGACAGAGAAGCCATTCAGCCACTTGCAGCCCTGTAGACAGCTGCTGCTGCAGCACTGCACAGCCAGGAGGAAGCAAATGACTTTATTTGTAGTCACAGCAAGTCACAGAGGTAATTTTGAGCCTGCCTCCTCCAAGTGTGTGTGTGTGTGGGATAGCCAAGGGGGAGGAAAGAGGAAGGGAGGAGTTGTTATAGTAATGCAGCCCGATGAGTGAGACAGGAGGCAGCCTATTGAGTTTGATGGCCCGCAGGGTTGGATGCTGCTGTGTTCAGAGCTAAAAAACCACTCACTGCAGATTTCATTTAGGCTGGCCAAGACTGTACAACTGCATCTAGGGCTCGCCTTGAGGTGCAAAATTACTACCCCTATAATTTGACCTAAATTACTCCTTCAGGAAGCTTGCCATGCCTCAGGACAGTCTGCAGTGGACTGAGAAATGCAGGGGAAGAAGGCTGCGGAAAGGGTTAATGTGGGTTTGCAGTTCCCCAGTGCTCCGTGTACTCCTCCAGCGCCTCCTGCCGGGATGTACCCCAGGAAGCTGCACTTCAGGGACACCAGGGAAGGCAAAAAGGGAGCAGAAACTTGTTTTTCCTGGACTCCTCAAAGAAGGAGATGGAATCTGCGTGTATGAAGTCTAATAAGGGCCTAGGACCAGTGTGTCAGGGATAGCAACAGAGGCAGGTGCAGCCCAACGGAAAAGCTTAAACAAGCTTCTTTGTGCATCCTTAGGGAGGGATGGGACATGGTAGAGAGGGATCTGACCTTTTGCAAATGGAAAAGGAGAAGCAAATTCTCCTGCATCAGCCCTTGGCAGTGTCCTCTGCCTGTCACTGCAAGGATGTGATGGTAGGACCCTGCAGTGGGGTCCTTACCCTACTTGTGTTCTCTGTAGTGGGAATTTATGGATAGATAGAAGGATAGAAGGAAGAGGGAGAAGGGATTTTCTGACTAGCTGCTGTCAAGAGGAGCTTAGAGAAAGCATTACTCAGTCTGCCTCCTCCCTCTTCCCTCTGGGAAGCTGCTGCTTCTGCAGCAGGTCCAGTTTCTGGCAAAAGTTCAACACTGCGCCAACTTTCAAAGAGAGCAGGGAAGGGAGGGAGAGAGGAGGAGAGTCCCGCATAAAGGAGGAGCTACCATGTCCCAGGCTGCCTTTGGCCAGGAGCCTAACTGCTGCAAGTGAGAAAAGCCTTGGAAAGAGCAAGCTTCCCCTTTCCCATTAGCAGCAGTGCCTGCTTCGTCCCAGCTTTCATATAGTTAGCAAGCTTTCAGTGGCCTTATCACCTCCAGATCTCACCCCAAGAGCTAATGGTTGTGGTTTATACTGCATAAAACTCCTCAAGTAGCTAAAAATGATGCAGAGAAACCAAGTGATTGGGGTATCCCTGGGATCAGAACTGTTTTCTCCTAGGGAAAGTGTTTGGGGAGTAGAAAATGTCTATTTATCCCCTTCCCCAAATCAACAACACTCAAGGGGAAGGTGTTAAATAAGGAATAGAAATGTAAGGTGGGAACAGATAGGAAATCAAGATAAACCTAACAGAACATGAGCAAGAGTGGGCTTTGTACCAGCCATCGGTCTCTTCTTCCTGGCTTCCTTACAGCCTTTGCCAAGCACTAACTTACAGCATGGTGTTTGTGAGCACCAAGTGCATCTCCCCACCAAGTCCAAACTGCAGGAACTAGGACCATTTCTGCAGTGGGAGTGGGAAGAGCCTAGTTTCCCACTCTGGTCAGCACGAGCTGGGTCAGCTTCTCCACCTGCTCTCGCACACCAAGCATGAGATTCTTTCCCCATGTACGCCTTCATATGCACTTCATGTGGGAGAGCAGCTCCAGTTGTGAGGGTCTGGACATGCAGTACTATTTGCCCTTCTTTTTCCCTTTCGTCCTGTGTCAGTTGTTAAAGTTAGTGGTATATTGTGGTGTGAGAATTAGATGGTGTGAGGGAGATGAAGAGATATCGGCTGCTCTCCTGCTCCCTGTGGGTAGGATGTGGAAGTTAAAAGCATTACTTGGTGATCTCTGGCTTGCAGTGGGGAGGTGGGAATGTTGCAGCCTTGCAGATGCTCTCCCTGGAGCCAGCCCCTAGGGAATGGGTCCTATGGATGCTCTGGGAAGGCAGTGGCTATGGAGGAAGCTGTGGCTGTTGCAGTTCTTTTCAGGGAGGTTTGTGGGAAGGAGACAAGCTCTCTATGGGAAGGGGTCTGGTGTGGCTGGCTGCAGTGTCTGTCCTGCTGCCATGTACTGGCAGCCTGGGGTGGGCGGTGGCTGCTGCCATCCTCCCCTTTTGCCGCAGAAGGATGCTGAGTCACTCCTGCAGCGCCTGCTCCTCCTTTTGAACTTCCCAGTCTTCCTAATCTCCCGCAGTGAGACTGATAGAGGCTGCTCAGACTCTGCTTTTCCTCTGGCCTGACTTATCTCTCTTTCTCTCTCTGTCTTTCTTGTATTTTGTCCCTTTCTGGGTCCCAACCAAAGGAAGGCATTGCTTTAAAATAAAAATGTATCACTGTAGCTACCATAAGGTGATACTGAATCTCTTTCTCCTTTGGTAATGGATCTTTTTTGTTCCTCTAGAGAGCAGCAATAATATTTGATGAATACAGTGAATGCTGCAGCAATTTTCTTCTTTAAAGGAGCCCTCCTGGGCATTGAATCAGCACTGACCATCCATCAGGCTGACATTTCTTGGAAGAAGGGCTGGGGCAGAGGAAACATGATTTTTTGTGTGTGTGTGCTTTGCTGGAATAGGCAGCAATAAAGCACTCTGTACTGCTGCTTTCCATTGCCTGCTGTACAAGGTAGCTTTAACCTCTTCTTCCTCTGGGATTGCTGGAGAACATGGCAGTAAAACTACAAACTCGCCCTGTGCGCAGCTTTGGGGAGGATGCTCTGCAGGGAAATAGGAAAGATGAATCTTGGTGCAGGACTATGCTGGTTTCACCGGGGCTTGCGGGGAAACAGGTGCTGACTGCACATTCACTGCTGCCATAGGAAAACACTGCCAGAGCATTTCACTGTTTGTCCTTTCCAAACATCAGGGGCAGTTAATGGCTGTACCACATAGGAATTCATTAAATGAAGAGTCCTGGTCTCTTCTAAATCAAAGCACTTGTTTGAACAAGCTTTCTTATCAGTAAATGATGATTGCTTGCTTACAGCTCTATCTTGAACTATCCTATAATGTTAACTGCCTTTGTATTATTACAAAGAGATGTTAGCACTGCATTTTTTAAGATTAGCTTGTTCTTGCTGTTTTAAAATCCTGTTTCATTTTGTTCAGTACTTCTACATTTAATATTAAATAGAAAAAACAAAGTCTAACTTGTACTTCAGAGATGTTTTTTTGCCTTCCTATATTATAAAGCAGGGTCTTGCAGTTTAATAATGGGAAGCATTGCTGCATGGTCGTATCTTGCTTCATTCTGATGCATTTTCAAGCATTTTAACTAAGTAGTCATGCATGGTTTTTCACAGAACCCTTGTAGATTTAGACAGTAAACTAAAGTTTAAATATTAATTTAATCTCTTTTTAATCCTCTTCCTGAAGTGTTTGACCCCTTGTACCGCTTACAGCATGCAAGCCAAATTCTGCAGGGAATATCTTTCATCTTTATATGGTTTTTTGCCATGGTGCTCGCACTAATTGATTCTAAAATGCATAAAATGGGGAAAGAGGTGCAAAAATAAAACATTTTTCCATTTAACAAACCACTGAAAGCTGGGTTCCTCCAAGTGTTAGGACAAAGCAAGGCTAATTGTGGCCAGTCCCACAATAAATATGGCTCATTAGCTCTTCCTGGCCTGAAACCTAACTATAGGCTCAAAAATAGCCATGAGCTAGCTGGGTACATTAGTTACACACAAAAAAAGCTTGATCATAGTCCCCGCTGCTTCTAACTCTGGCATTTATTTTAGTTCAGTGGCCACAGTAAATCCAGTCCTTGGCAGGGACCTGCTCTGAATCTCACCGAGTGCTAATACTGATGTATTTGGGAACATGACTTTTGGGGAGGATTTTCTAGAAGAATAAGAGCCTGAAAGCTCATTTCTGAGCTCTGAAATTCTGGCTTCTACTGGGCTGCTGCTCCAATGCAGGAAAAACCTTTTCCTTTTCCTTAGCCTGTGTTCCAGAATCTGCTCACAGACTTACTGCTTCCTTGTTCCAATCTGTTTTTAGTTCATCCACTCCTAGCTACACGTCTTTAAGGGTATGCAGATGCTGCATAACGAATAAGTTCTTGTTCCTGTGGAGAGACAAGAGGGTTAGAGAGGAGGCTTGGAATTAGAGAATCTTTTTTGTCAAGTCCTGCAATTCTCATAGTTATTTATGTAGGCAGAATTATCTGTCTGCGTGCAACATCAGTTACATCAGGCTTCAAGATTTCATTAGAATAGCTTTAAGGGGATTACTCAACTTAATAAGGAGTGTGTGTAGGAAGGCTGATGGTGTTTCCTTCTCTGTGTGTCTCTGTCTTCCTCCCACACTCATCATCAAAGTCTCTGTGGCTGGTAAACTGCTTTAGAACATTTGGAACTGATGCTTGTGAGTCTTCTCTGGTAGGTAGTGGGTAGATCATTCCTAATGTCTCTGTGTAGCTACAAAAGGAGTATTAAAGACTGGGTTCTTGAAATGTAATAGTTTATCAAAGAAAGAGAATTAAAGGATAGAGGAAAATAAAGCAGAGAGGAAGCATTGGGGTTTATCCAGCTATTTAATTTCAATATGTGTTTCTGTATGTTTGATTGACTAATAATAGGGTAAAACATTGTCTTATTCTAGAGCTTTTAATCTGCAGATCTCAAGATGCATCACAAATACTCACAAATACAAATACTCAGCTTCAAAGGAGATTTGGATTGTCCTCGCTAAATATTAGTTAAAGAATACTGAAGTGGTACTGGCAGTGTGTTCTAAAGATGGCCCTGTTGTGTTTGCTCATTGTACAGACCATGGTCACCACAGCTTCTCATGAGTTGCTCCAGAATTACTCCTCTGCAAAGTAAAACCAAAATGGGGACATTTTTATTTGTGTCTGTTGCTAATACATTTGATTATTGATTCTGGTGAAGACTCTGAAGAGAATGACCCTGGCTGTGTCTTTCCTGCAGTCTGACAACATTCAGAATGGTGATGTGCAAAATGACAACTCTGCTTCCCCAGGCTGGTTCACCAGGCCTGTAAACCCAGCCTCTTAAAGGAGTCATTTACTTAACAAGGCACAAAATTGGCTTGCCATCCCCTGAATAATTGCAGTGAATATCTGCCACCTGAGCCCTTGCTGCAGCCACTAATACACATTGAGATTTGCAAAGCTTGTCTGGACCATGTGTTAAAGTGCTCTTGCATACACAGACTCAGCTGTTTGTGGGCTGGGGAATTACAGATGGGCCTCCTCAAAACCCCTGCACTTGGATGGCAAAACAGGGGTGAGCAGGAGGTAGAACAGGCTAGGTTTGTTCTAGACCTATTGAGAAAAAGCTTCTCTTCTGTTGGGGTCTGAGGATTCTGTGTGCATAGCATCCTGTGTTGTGAAATAGGACATACGTGATCAACTATGTGCTTTAGGAGGTACATGTACTCTTTAACATCCTGACTTTCACACTTTAGGAGATCAGAAGTCTGGAAATGGGACAAGAATGTAGAGATTATACCTTCCCATTACACAAATCATTCATTTCAATAATAAAAAGTACCTTTGTTTTCCATAAATCCATTGTTATGGTCAGAAAGTAAAGAGAATATGAAATGTACTTGAGGTATGCCTCCAGCCCACCCTAGCTCTTTGTCAGGATGATATTGCCTATCTTAATACTATAAAATGTTTAGCACATGGACCTACATAACATTTAACCTATGTCTGGATTTCTTTAAGTTTGTGTTACTTTACCCTGTGAAGCATTAAGCTCACTGTCTGCCTCCGCTGCAACCCACCAGAGACCCACTCTCTAGGAACTGTATTTTAAGATGATTCACTGCATGTGTGTGGCTCTGACAGTTTAATTACAGTGCTCCATCTGTATGAGGTAATACAAAGAGCAATTTAGAAGAGTCAGAGAGGTGCTGGGGTTCAGCATGGGCCCCAGATGTTTCATGTGTGAAAGCATGATCCAGGTTATCATGTTTATGAATGGGCATCAGAAGGCACATGGTGATTGAATGGAATTACATCATTGGAAAGGAAGGAAGCAGGAGCTAACACTACAAAGTCAGGGGTCTGACTATGAGCATGTTGGAGAACATTCACTTATTAACATCTATACATTATGGATATGACGTCGTTGTTACCTGCTGCTTTGCTCAGGGCTAAACTTTGAATCTGTGAGCTTCAGAGCCAAAGCTCTCAGTGTAAGTAGTTCAAGGTAATGAACTTGTTCCCAAGGTTGGTGTAACTGAAGATTTATTTCTGCTGATCAGGCACTCACTGAGCAGGCAGTTTTACAAGTTGGAGTAGTGAAACCAAATTTTCACCCATCCTCCTCAGGAATTCCAGGCATGAATAGCTTTTTTGGGAATAGCAGCAGTATTATATAGGGAAGCTTCCCAGGCAGCAGCACCCCCTCACAGGGGCATAAGCATTGCTGGTAGACCTACCTCACATGACCCAGACATGCTGGGAGCCTGGCAGACATTTGTACATCAGTTCTCACAGGAGCTGGGTTTCATTTGGGGCTCTGACTAAAGCTTTCATTTCACTATTGGCATAGCAATAAATAAATACAAAGAGACTCAGCATGATTGGTTTTGCTTCAAACAGCTTGTCTTCCAAGTCTTCAAATGTTGCCTTCCACGACGAGATCATGCCAGCCAGTTTTTTTCAAGATCTAGCACTTGTAAATCACATCACTGGACTAATACTGGGTCTAAGCAGATAGGAAAGTGCTGCAGCTTTGCTGCTTTTCTTGGTAACACTGTGAATTATTTATGCCAACTCTTTGTTGTTCCAGAGGCTTTGATGAAGGGAAGAAAACACGTGAGTATGCAGCTTCACTTATGGACCACAGTAAAATGGTTTACGAAACAGATGCATCAGGAGGTAGTAGAGTTGGTTACAAGCTGTTGTAAGGATAGGCTGACGACCTACACAGATGTGCTGTGTTAGCTGAAATTGTAGCAAGAGGAAGTTTGCTGGATCCTGCCATAGAGAATCTGTTATTACCTGGCTATAAGAGGTGAAGTTTTCTGATATCCCTGTGCATCTGGTGTCATATTGGCAATAGAGCTTGGAAAAACTCATGCACATCCTGGTTCAGAGAGGTAAGCAAGCACTAGCCTGGCTTTGGAAGATAATGGCAAACTGTTACTGATCGCTTTTCATCAGAGCATGAATCATCTGGCTCTCTTTTGGAATATATCTGAACACAAAATGTCAGTGCATGTATCCTCTGTACACATGATGGCACATTCCCATTCCCCTGTTGGGAATGGTACACAAATTAATGGCACTTTAAAGAGAGCTACTCCCATAACACACTTTTATGCATTCCTGTGGGTCCCACAATGCATCCTTCAGCAACTTTATACTTTTGAAGATCTTTGTAGTAGTGGCTGTAAGTGATTTTCTGAGGGTGTCCATGGGGGAACGGGAACCTGAATTTAGTTATGCTGTTGCCCCAGAAATACCCTGTGCTTATGATGTATAACTAATGGCTCTAATAAAACATGAGAGAAGACAAATGGCTGCATGGCTACATTAGTACTACTAGGTAAGTGCATTTAGCTGGTTTTATATATGGTTTTATAGTAAAAGGAAGGTGTTGCCTTGTCCATTGCCCTAAATTCTGTGTGTTTTTGCTTGTGCATGTTCTGTTACTGCCTAAAACAATAGCCCATAATAAAATAGGTTGCTGCAGAGCATGTAGATTCTATCACATGTGCAGCTGCTGCAGCATTTTAAATTCAATTTGTTAAGGGATATAGACATCAGCTCTATTAAATTACCTGCCTATGAGAAATGTGGGATAGGAAGGACCATTAGCAAATGCCATATGCTAACCTCAGCCTTGTCCACACCATACTACGTTATGAACAAAGGCATATTCCCATTTGTAGTTACCTCATATGAAAGAGTCTTACAGGGTCATCACATCCATTGTTCGTGGAGACTAAAGGCTGAGGTTTGGGAGAGGGAAGAGGATACAGGCAGATGCAAGGCTGCGTGATGGATATGCCTGATTACAGCATGAACAATAGCTAAGGAGAGGAGCACTCTGAGCTGCTGCTAGGAATTTACTCAGAATTTAATGAGCCCAATCTGCCACCTTTACATCCAGCAGGAATTCTGCTGCTGATTGGAAAGACAGCAGGGTAAGGCCCAATATCAGACATCAGGTAATGTCATTAGTGCCCAGTTTTGTTCCTTTTCTTCTTAAGAGATGCAAAGCCAGCAGTAACCACACTTGTGCATGCTTTTGTCACTACTCCACAGAAAGTAAGCTAGGCTTACAGCACTTTATCCTCTGCTCTAAAATGACTGCTAAAATGACTGACAGTTACACCTCGAGAGGTACCCATCAGATGTCAGGACTGTCACTTTGCTTTCTCCATATACTGGCCTAATCACTAGTCTGCCTTTCTGCCTGGAGAGCAAAACGTCATCAAAGGGCTCTGAGGCTCCTCAGATTAGTTAGTCCTTACATTCCAAAAGAGTTTTTACCATCAGACCCCTGTTCTAGCTATTTGATGATACTGTTTCCTTCACAAGCTTTTTATTGGAGTGTTTCAGTCCAGTTTAGACTACTTCTTTTCAGACCACCTTATCTTGCTTTTCTTTTAAGAGATATTTATTATCTCATGTTATAGTTTTCTGGTTTAGGACTAGACTCCAGGGTACCTCTGTAGTAGAAATAATATATACTGTCAAGAAGGAAGCTGTCTGGAACATAATTACTCGCAGTCTTCCTAGTAACTTGGAGTACATTTAAGGTTAAGTTTCACTCTAGGTGAAGGCAGAGCTGATAAGTAGTGTTTGTGCACAGAAATTGTCTTTGATAGTAGATTATGGCTGCTTTTTCCCCATCAGTGTTCCTGATCAGTTCATTGATGAAGCATGCTGCTGCAGGCACAAAGAAAGGAATAAATAGAATCACATCCTGCAGTCCTGCAACTAATCAATGGGCTGGGGTTTAAAAGTCTGCAGATCCCATTACAAGGGCAGTTGCTATTGTGGGTTCAGCAGATGTGGCTGCAAGCTGTGATTTTGCATGCAAATGTGATTTAAAAATAAACCAGTCTCCCCGCACCTCGCTCTCTGGTTTCAGAAATGGCCATTTCACTCCAGCCTTTGCTGGGATGTGTTTGTTTAAATGCCTTTTCACGTGGTGAGCCTGCCACAACAGGAGCTGCTTTCGGCTTTTCTCATTATTCTGTTCTTTGCACAAGGCAAAAAGAGTTTCCCCATCAGAAAACCTACTTGAGCCCATCTTCACTGCTCAGTATCACTGGACACTGAGCTAATGTACACTGGCAAAGCAGTTAGCTCTCCTTATTCTGCCTGATTCCCCTCCTGAAGGGACTAGGTAGAAGCAGAGTTGACTCAGCAGTTGCAACAGAGACGAGCAATTCAGTGGCTCTTTTTACATGCCATAATAATGATTTCTTTCCTTTCACTTGATGTGCAAGAATGTGTGTTTCGTTTTTGTCACTGTCTCTTTTGTCACTTACTGATGTTCTTATATGTGACATTTTGACATTCTGATAGTATTCCTAAGAGTCCTTTCAACGTTAAGATGATACTAAAACGCTGAGAATGAAGTAAGAGCTGTGAAGTTTTGTAGGAGGAGCAGTGCAAGCTCAGATTCTCACAGAGACAATGTTTTAAACTGATAAAGTAAATAATGGAAGAAGTTTGGCCCCAAATGGCAGAATGCAGTAAGGAAGACCAGCCTGAACCTGGCTGTCATCTTCAGTGAGCCGTTAACCACTGTCCCTCCTTGCAACCCCATGTAATAAGCTAGTATCCATACAAGAAAACAGACTCCACCCATTCAGTGTTTAACTTCTTATCAGCACTATATCCTGATATATTACTACATCCTAAAGTAGCTAAAGAAAATGGGACTCTTTGTATTGATTTCTATGGGCCTCACACAAATGTGCCTAAATCTGTTAGTTACTGGGAACTTTGTCAACAATTCCAGCCAGTTCTGAAGAGTATTTATGCCCCTAACTTCACACTGAGTTAGCAGGAGACTTGCTGTGGAATGGAGGACATCTCTGTGTACCCCTATGCTCCTGTGGAAGGACCAGAAATGCTTAGGAGATTTGGAGCTGTCATGCCAGTGGGTTTAAGTTAGCAGCAACTGAGGCTCACAGATGTTAAACTAACCTTGTGTTCTAAATATCTGTTGGTTAAATACAGTGTTCAGTGATGCTTATTTCTGCATACCTGCATGTCCTTGCTCTACCACAGCTAATCCTTCCTGTAGTTTACTCTTTCACATTTATAACAAATGTGTCCTTTTGAAATGCAGAACAGTGGCAGAAGCTGTGTGTGAGCAGAGTCTGTAGCTGTGATGAGTGTTTATTTTAATAACAGGTAGTGTTTATTTAATAACAGACATGAAAGGGAAAGCTTTTGAAAAAGAGAGGGTTGTCTCTTTCGTACCAGGCTGCTAATATACTCATTCTTAACCACAGCTGCTTTGAACCTTCGTGTCCCAATATACATTACATGTCAGCCCGAACCATTTATAGATCCTGTGATTTTTAAAGGAAGGGGATATCTGACCACAGACCACAGGACCACTGTAAGTAAGGTTATAAAATGTTACATGAAAAATCAAGAATCATCCTATAGGAGTTACATTTTTAGTACCAAGGAGGGCCGAATCCTGCTTGCTTTACTTCCGTTTTAGCCAAGGGGTATTTTGGAAGGATAGGATCAAGAGAGATTCTGCCTTTTATCTTCACAAGATCATTTTTGTCAGCCTAGCCATGGCATGGCAGCAGAAGTGTCAGTGTTTGGGAGTTGTCTAGAGATCAGCAGTGACAGCAGAACATGACACTTGTGCATTGGCAGAAAACAGCAAACAAATTGACCTTATATATCAGGCATGTCAATAAACCAAGCAACTCTATTCTTCTCTTTCTCCCTTCCCTGCTCTCCTCTCCCTGCCTGCCCCTCTCTTCTCTTCAGTAAGTAGACTCACTGGTGTGTGATGCAGATGTTTCTGGTTTGATTTAATTATCTTTGCAACCAAGCTACATATCCTCCCGTTTTCAATGCTTAACTCTGAAGACAAGAAGCCAAAGGCTGCTGCAGGTTATTCCAGGTTCTGAGGCCAGTACGCGGTAGTGGGTTAGTGCATCACCTAACCTTGGGGTGTCTCAGAGCAGAATCCTTTGCCTTTATTCCTTTACAAAAAATGTATAGGAAAGAGGATGGTTTATTTTGTGCAATGCAGATTAACTTTACCACATTCTTTAGTTCATTATACTTGTCCTGTGCTATATACTCCTTTCTGTCCCAGTCACCTCTGTGTACTAGCTGACCTCTTCCTGAACAATTCCCATTTTAAACTGAATTGCATAATGTCATGCAGTTCCTGTGGGCTTATTTTTTCTGTTTGCTTTTTAGAACAAGGAGTAGTAAGGAAAAGGCTGAAATGCTTAAGAGCTGCATGTCTGAGACTTCAGGACCTGAGCATTGAAAAGCATCTGCAACTAGGCAGGAAATATTCCTACTGAGTAGGATCAGGGGTTTCTGCACTACTTTAATGCCAGTGCTTCTTGCTGATTGCAAGTGCTTGAGGAACCCTCTGTTGTTTCCTTACCATTCCAGCCTACAACACTAAATCCTATAGCCAGTAGTCTGTATTACGAGACAGGAGTATGCTTTCACTGGCACAGTTTTTGGGAAAGGTATCACTAACTATAGGTATAAAAATTGCAGAGAGTCTTGTATGACAGGGATTGCTTTGAATTTCACTCTCATGTATATGTCTTTATACCCACCAATAAATTACCCGTGTGTAAAAGGAGAATCAGACCCACCTGCCTGACAGAATCCGCTGTACTTTACTGCCATTCTGACTGAAGCAGCAAGGATTCAATGCTTCAGCTGTTAGCGGTGAGACAGTAGCTCTCACCCTTGCTGCTACAGACAGGCACTGAAAAGCTACTGACAAGAGTTTTCTTCCTGTTAATGGGGGGTTTAGGCATTGATGTGAATACAAAAGAACATAGTTTTCTCCATTAGGTTCATGTGTCTGGTTTTTACGCAAGTGCTCCATGTCTCTCCTGTTTGCTTTTTCACAGGGCATCTATTTTTCTTCTGTCCTCTATGACTGGACACTTTCCGAAAGGCATGTTTCAGTGCTTTCTTCCACACTGGACTTACATTTTTGTCTTGAGTCTCTTTTCTTGCTTTCAGCCTCAGGCAATTACACTGTTAACATGAGGGGTAGGAGGAAGGCAGAAATCCAGGCTCTGACAGAGAACAGCAAGCCCTATGATGCTGCAGTGCGTCCCTCCTGTCCATACTGCAGAGTCATTAATAAAGTCCCATAGGTTCTCACTGCGTGTTCTCAGGCTTGGAATTTGGGCTGCCCTTCACAGGGGAGTAAGGATAATGCTGGTTTGGCTCTTCCCAAATTCAAATAGGTCTAACCTCTGGGACTGCTCTAATTTATTGTCTACAGAAGCTCTTTTCCAAGCCAGTGACAGACATCATTAGATGAACTACTAGATCTTTTGTCCTGGTTTCCTCACATCCCTGCACAGTACCTTTATTCAGTGGCAAGGAAGAGCAGCAATGGCAGCTGAGTGTTAGTGTGTAACTGATGGCTTTGGGGGGTAATCTGACACAGCTACAATTGTGATCTTGGAAACAAATTCAGCTCAGTTGTGAAATCAAAAGTCAAAGGCGTTCCTTCTGAAAATGTTTCTCTGCTTTAGCGTCAGCAAAGTTCTACTTTTCCTGCATTCCCCTGACCAGAACTGTTCCCTGAAGTTGACCTGGATTTAAAAATAGCTGATTTTTCATCAAAAGCTTAATCAAAGCCTGTAAGAGAATTTGTGTGTAGCCTGTGCCTCAGTTTACCATCTAACCCAGATAGGTTTGGGAAAACTGCACTGTCATGCTTGCCTTGTATTGGGCCTGTGCAATGAAGAGCCAGGAATTCAGATTCCTAAGCAGATGTTTGCAGACCCTGTTCTCTGCAGCAAGCACTTCTGTGTGAAAAACAACAAACCAAACTATTCTTGACATATATGCATGCATCTATATGCATTGTAATATTGTTTTGAGGAAAGAAGGTATCTGTAGTGCATGGAGATCACGTACATCCTATGTTTCTGGCTTAAACAGTGCACAGCTTGATACCTACAGATTTGAGGCAGTTTCCTCTGAAAAGAGTTAAGCTTTGTGTTGTCGACAAACACATTGCAGCACTGCAGCAAAGGGGATGAAGTAAGCTTGAAGGGCAGAAATGATGTACTGCATCTTTAATGGGGTGTGTCCAACCCACTTGCTGCAGTCTCTGCTGCAGTGAGGTTTAAACTGGGCTCTGACTGTTAACCCCCTTGATTTACCGATAGTGGGAGGTAGGACCATGTCCAGACACAGTGCTAGTAGGGGCTGTTGGTTTGAAACCAGCCCATGAAGGATGGAACCTTTGTACGGCACATCCCAAACTTAGTCACCCGTGGCTTGACTTTGTCCAAAAACCCACTTTTCCCCTGATTCTGTGCTTTAGCGAGTTAAAAAGTTCTGTGGGATATAAAAAGATTTCAGCACTCGGTAGCACCTTACCCTGTTAGTAACTTCACACAGTCATCAAGCATGTTCTGCAGCGGTTGCTGAATCAGTTTGGCACTTACGAGAAGGGGATTATGAAGCTGCTGAATTTCCTCGAGATTTTTAGCAGTCCCTTAAATTCCTTTTATGTGTGGTCATAAAAGATGCTGGCTTTTAAAGGTCCTGAGAAGCAGTTTTTAGAGGATTAAAGGACAGAAGTGATTTTGGAAGTGTCTACTTTGCCTTCACAACTGCAGTGCCAGCTATTCTGTGCTGGGCAGTTACTGCTGGGATATTAGTTGAGTTACACAAAGCTGTCCATAGTCTACTGAGTGCTTTATATAAAAACATCAATTTGTAACAGAAATAGTATATTTCAATCTTGTGAATTTGCGTATTATGAACTTGTTAAACAGGGTTTGCAGTTATTTTGATGTAAAAAGAAGACTCTTTCTTATCCTACCTTGTAATTTATTACTACTCTGCCAGAGTGCTGCTCTAAGAAGAGTTCCAATGTCACCAGATGTACTTGCTGTTTTGTGCTCAGAGCTCATCTTGTTTTAATGGTGGTTTTGATAATAATATGCATCTAAGACTTCTTTCTTCTAAGAAACCAAAGCAGAGGCAGGTATTTTGTTAACCTAAACCCCAAAAAGTAACATTTAACCAAGCCAAAACTGTAATTTAGATATCAGTTGAATAGCAACTTTCACGTTCATACAGATTAATGCTGCTAGCTCATGTGTATGCATGGGCTCCTGCAGGGTATGTGCAATCCAGATCAAAAGGAGCTGGTTTCCTGCTAATACTAAGGACTGCAGTCCTGTGTTAACAGGGCAGACCTAATCTCTGCCTGTCTCTGAAGTGTTCGCTGTACTTTTGGCACTGCAAATGAGAGAAGTTGTTCAATTTCCCCTGATGTCGTGAGAATTCACAATTCTAAATGCTGTGGAGACGTGAGAGAAGGTGGCAGAAAACAAAGCAGAGAGCCTTTCACTTGGAATTATACAGCACATGCATTTCCAGAGAGCGCAGAGCCTTCAGAGCTCATTGAGCGCTGTTCGAGACACTGCATCAGCTACAGGAACAGCGAAATGCTGCTGATTCATCGCTGCCTTTACTTGCAGTTGTGTGAACTCTGGTGCCACCAAGCGCCAGCCTGCGGTAAGGAAACAGCCCTGCCTGGCGGACAGCTTCCAAGCGGTCTTTTTCAGGGAATGCAGTGATCTGCAGCCGGTAGGATCGGAGCGAAAATAATCTCTGAAACAGAAATAGGAAGGCTTAAAGTTGAGATTTATCGCATGGATTCTTCCGAAGCCTTAAAACTTACTGTAGCGTAGCTATTAATAACTTGTTTAGCCGCATTGTCAGCTTAAATGTGTTGACTGAAATGACAGAATTGATAGTTCAGTAGTTAATGTACCAGACACAGATCCCACGGAGCAGTGTAGCCCCAAACAGTACCAGGTGCAGTGTTCATGGCCATGTCCTTTTCCTTACAAGCCAGAGAGTCAGCAGATTTCTCAGCAGAAATGCGAAGGGGTGGCCTGAAATGTGAGGCTGCTGGGCTGGATTTTGCATACAGGGAAAGAACTGGAAAGGAGCTCATTCTGTAGGCCTCTGAAATGCTAGTTCTGCAGGTGGCAGAAAAAGGAAAAGGGAAAGGAGACTAGCATGAAATTGTGGCAGCTTTAAAGCTAGGATGAGTGAGACAATACATCAGGATGCATTAATCTTATGTAATGCCGGAGAAGCAGAACTGACGTAAATGGAGAGCTGGAACGTCTGTAGTTATATACTCTTTTGATTCTCAAGTGGACTGTATCTGCCAGGACTCACTGTGCTGGTATTTGTTTTTGTGTACCACTCAAGGTGATTCAGGTTTGTCCTGCATTCCTTCTGCTGTGTTATGAGAAAGGGAATAATGTCTGGTTTTAAGCTCAGGTGATACGAACTCTCACTGTTCTCTTCCCATCATTAGATCTTAACTGAATTGCACCATCTCTGGCAGTGTATTATCAAGAGCTGGGTTGGTTTTTTAATCCTTGATTTCTTTTGAATAAAATTGGGAAGGTTTTATACTGGCTAATTGTGCTGTTCTACTACAGCAGTCCTCTTAATCAGACTGGAATACTCGGATAAGAAATTAAACCTGGAGTCTTTTGCAGGAAATGCCTGTCAGAGTGAAGACTGTAGCCCACAGAGGTGTGTTCCCTACAGTGTATTTTCTAATCACTACTTGCATATGAATCTAACTGACATTTCTTAAGTGGGTGAAAACTGGAAGTAGCCATGTCGTAGATAAGGCTCTATGAATTTCTTAGAGGAAAGAATGCAGAGTCCCCTCACTGAGGCAGATGATTGTGCTCCTCGCCAGGAGATGTCTATTCCCTGCAGTGCTGAAACAAACATTTCCGTGTTCGTAGGGCTGGGGATGGCTTCATCAAATTGCAGATCAAGTCTGCTTCTGCCTCCCCTCCCATAAAACAGTACATGGAACTGCTCCTGAATCAGCCATCCCATCTGGTACTCACTGAAACCAGAGAGAGCTGAATCACCACATCACAGGGTCAGAGCTGGTCCCTCAATTGATGGATTTATATCTTGAGATGTGGGAAACATGCAACGGCCTGAGCAGTGTTTGTGTGTCACTGAAGGCAGCAGAGTGGTTCTGATGTACAGCAGCTGAGATTCAGCATCCTCATTTGCTTTCTAATGCAGCCTTTGGACAAGTAATTACAGATTGTACATGAGCACGCATAAGAAATGCACGTATTTTCTCTTAGGACAAAAGGCTCCATCCTTCTTGTGTAGTTTTAGGGGAGTTGTTCCATTTCTTAAGTACTGTAAGTATGTCTCACTTATGTCTCAGGACTGAACTAATGTTCCAGCCTGTCATCTCTCTATTTCTGTTATGTCACAGGCTTATAAAAGAATGTGTGCCTGATTCAGGACTCCCACAGTGCTTAATCCTCCACCCTGAAAGCTGGTGTTGCATCAAGCACTTTGTCTTACTCTGATTAGTCTTTGATGTCAGTAAAGCAATAACACAATCAAGTCTTCCTGCCTTTGTTGTGGTGCAGTTTTGATGAACAAATTAGTTCATGTTTTTAGACTGCTGTGTTAAGAGATGGGTGTTATTTGGGCTGGGTATTGACAGTCTGTTCCTCTCCGATGTCTATACTAAACTTGCTAGTTAAAATCCAGATGAATAGGAAGATAGAGGGAAGCTTTTTCCTACCTACTACAGAGAGTTACCAGTTGCTAGCAAGTAATTTTATCTTCTTTTGCTTAGTTGGTTGATTCTGCTTTGCTGTAGGCAGTGAATATACTTCTAAATGCCTGGCAACAGTGATCTGACGTCAGTCCAGACACACTCCTGAGCCACAGAAATAGAGTCAACGTGTCAGCACGTTCCTGTAAGTGAGCTACATGATGCTAGTGCAGGGATAGACGCTCTCTCAGACTGCCTCACTGCACAGGGAAATGAAAACATGATGCTTGGCCTGGCTAAAGAGGGAGGTTATAGACAGTGCTGGTGGTGGGTATGTGCTGAGGGCATGGGTCTGAGCACAGCAATAGTATTTCCCTATAGGAACAAGTGACTGCCTGTCACCCAATGACAACTTCTGTGCACAGCAAAGTGCCAGAGACACTGTCTTCCATAGAGCCAAATGCTATTCCGTGCAAGGCAGTGGTTCCTTCTTCCCATAGGACCTGTGGAGCGATGACTGGAGTGAGTTACCACTCAGCCAGTTGGCAGCATCTTGTCTCAGTGACTCCTGGTTCTTCTGGGCTCCCACAGTTTCTCAGAACATGAAGTTTTCCCAAAAATATATGCGTACTTTGGAAGGTGAAGATGCTTTGGATTGTAGCTGACGTGCACATCTATAGAGAATCCTTATAGAGCATGACTCTGCAAATGTACTTGTTCTCACACAGCAAATACTGGGAGCATAACTGAATGACAATTTTATCTCATCTGTAGTAGTTTTTTTGTGTAGAAGAACATTAAATCTCTTCTTGTTTGTTGTTGATGTTTGCTGCAGAAATGTTTGAGGCAGGCAAGGACTTTAATGGGAGATAACTTGGCAGAAACTGAAACACTGCCACTAACTCTTCAGTGCAAACTGCGCCTTCATAGATTCATGTGGAGCTGGTTTCATTTGCTTGTCTGTTGCTACTGCCAAGGAACCAGCCGTTGGTCCCAAATAGCACAGACTGTGCTGCAGGCTTGCTATAAAACGGTCCAGGGCTGTTCCCGTTCTGCAGTGAAGAGCAGAGGCTGGACTACTGCCTGCTGAGCCCGGGCCGGCACAGTTGGTTTCCATGCTGATCTCTTAGTGGCATCTAGTGTTTAACACATGTAACAGCGTCTTCTTGCAAACGCTGGGCCTGCAGGAACCTTCCGGACTTCCTTCCCCTTAGAGGAAGCATTTAGGTCTGTCTTTATGCAGAATATCCACTCGCATGAGGGCTGTGGGCTTCGACCTTTTAAAAGAACCCATTTCTGACTCCCTCCTTCTCCCTACATCTCAGTGCTTGCCTTAGATTTCTTTTCCTCCCAGTACAGTTGTAAAAGTTCTGCTGCTCTGGGTGGGGGGGGTTTGAAACAATCAAATGGATTCTTTGTTAGAACAAACCATCAAGACAACAAACGCAGTGTCTGTGTTCATGCTGTTGCCTGTTCCACCCCATTCCTGCAAGCAATGAGAACCAAGCCTACTTTGCTGCCCTTTTTCTTTCCTGCTCCCCTTTAGACAAGAAAAAAGCCCTGAATTCAGTGTATTATGTGGCTGCTGCACTGCACGGAGCCAGCGTACTCTCTTGAAGGTCTACATATGCAAGAGGGGTGCAAGACTTTGAATGTCATCTTACCTTTGATTTCTAGAATGGAGGGGTTCCCAGGAGAAGTGTTCAATCTCTGGAGAATCAAAACTGAATGAGCTTTTACAATACATTCCCTTTAAAAAGAGAGCCAGAGAGAACTGATTTCCAGAGGCCATTTAAAGCTCTGCAGAGTCTCTTATCAGCAGTACTGCATGCATCAGGCAGTACCCTGGATTATTGTGTGGGTATTGTTCCTTCGTTTTGGCTCTCCATATTGTGAATCTGCCTCTTTCTTCTTTTTCAATGGGAGAAAAGGGAAATAAGAAAGTTGAAGAAGAAAAATTAGCAAGATAAAACTCATAAAAAGAGTCAGTATTAGATGAATGGAGAAATCCTTAGGACTACGAATGTGTCATTCATGTGTAAATTCATCTGCAAATGGAACTGAGTCGTAAGAAGCATGCAGTCTTTATTTTTCTATTCTGAAGTGCTCATCACCTAATAAAACTCTGTGCTTGTTCAGAGCAGTCCCTATAGAGATCTCTAAGCTGCTTATGCAAATAAATCATGACCTGTAAATCAATATAGGGGGATTGTCTTTATTGAGGATGCAAAGAAACACTGTATCCAGAACCCTTCAGTTGTAGATTAGTACTTCTGAGGAGTTGCATATAACCGTTAATTGTTTGCAACAAACCACAGCTTTGTAGGTCCATACTGAGTGGAGCTTGGCCTGAGTCACAGAATATGTGTCTGGGTATTGGATTGGGGAATTCCTGAGTGCCTTTGTTGTTTGTGATTAGAAACTGCAGCATGAACCATGAGCTTGAGCTCATCAGTTCTAAGATCTTGATTTTATATTTTTCTTTATCAGCATTGACTTATTATTTGAGAAAGAATTGCAGATAACAGAGACAAGCAGGTGGCCAACTCCTGTGATAATCGAGGCAGATCCTTCCACTGTTGCTGCTCTCTTGTCTGCCTGAATCTACATCTTCCATCGCCAGCTGAATGATGATGACTTTTCTTGTAAGGAGCAACCTCTGACCCAAGGCAAAACAATGACCTTTTCTTATAGAATGCATCTGAACTCCTTAGGAAAACCCACTCTGCTCCTGCATGTAACAGGCTTCCAACTGAAATAGGTGTTTTTATCTTGATTTCTGTAGTAATACTTTTCATGTAGACTCCCAGGAGCAGAGGAAGAAACAGAGGACGGGTTTTTAAAAAGGAATTATTGATTGCAGTCTGCTGAAGACAACCCCTAAGAATTTTTGGAAGCTCATTTCCAGCCTTGGAAATGTTGATTAAATCTGACCACCTCACCCCTGCTGAGGACACTATCGGGAACAAGCTCTTCAGACATTAAAGATGTAAGATGTACATTAAATATAAAGCAGTTGATAGCCGTGATTCAGCTGTGATGGATGGATACCACCAGCACTGCATGAGGGCTTCTGCTAACAGGCACTTTGGAATTAGCCAAGATTCTTCATGAAAATGCCTGCCAGCACTTCCTCCTTTTCATCTCTCACATGATGTCAAAGAGGAGGGAGGAGCAGGATGACTGGCACAAAAGGAAAAGATGAATTCAGAGTCTGCAAGTCTCTTGCTACCTGTTGTTCCAGTGTAGTTGTGCTGTAGTGGCTCTGGTTGAGAGTTGTGGCCTGTATGATAGCAGGGAAGCAGCAATAAGGAAGAGAAAAGAAAAACTCAGCCTGGATTCCTCCTGGTGTAATTAAGCAGTTTCTGTCTAAGCTACTGAACTATTGGCTAGAGCAAAAAGTATCCTCCAGTGATGAACACTACCTGTAGCTCATGCTGCTACACCCGGAACTGTGCTGAAATCTTCATCTTGTTAGTCTGAACATTACTACTGATTTCATCTCAGCTTCTCAAGTGCTGGCGAAACACCTTTCTATCTGTTTTTAGTGCTAAACTTTCATCACAGCTTTCCTTGCTGGTCCACGTGTTGTAATTACATATTCAGTAACCTTTTCCTTTATCCTTCAGTCTTTTGCAATGAAATGTCTCTTATGGGTAGGTGAAGAATGCCACAATGGCAGCAATAACAAAGTGTGTTCTACTATCAGGAAATGAGCTGAGCTTTCTTGTATCTCACTGATTATAAACCCAGTTTTAATTTTCCATACTAAATGGGAACAATATCACTTAATAAGCCCCATACTACCTTAGCATTGAAATGAAGTATTTGATCAGCAATACATTTCTCTAAAACATTCATTTCCACAGTAATTATTCCATTAGAGAGCACAAGGGGCATATTCAGGGTGTGAATGGTGCCATTAAACAGATATTGCCCTAGGGACACTTTTTTGCTGTTCCAAATCTAGCCAAGTTCTGTGCTTCCTTTTCACAGTTCCAAACCATTCATGGAGCTGCTACAAGCAATTGCTTCCATAGAAAACATTATTAGAAAGTGCGTGAATATGTTTTTTAATCTAGTTAAGAACAAAGGGACAAAACTGTAACCCTGTGACTACTTAGTGCTGTAGAAATCGACAAAGACTTCAGTACTTTTGAAGGAAGAGTTCCTTGCTCTTTGCTTTTCATCATTCTTCATTTGTAAAGCTCACAGCAGTAGCTGAGGGAGGTTGAAATAACCCTGAGTTTGACTAGATGCCAGACTCAGACACATGCACAGATTTTCTTCTCCAGTGGTCTAATGATGAGTTGATAATGGTCATTTCTTGTGGAAGTTTCTGCTCTGCTTCAGACGCCTAATGAAGAAATCCTGTGTCTGTCCCTCTGGCCACGCGTCAGAACTTCTGTTGTGCAAATCCTTGTCGGAGCACTCTCCCTGGTGCAGAACTGCTCATTTCCAGCAGCTGACAGTGCGTATTTTGCTGATTCCTTGAACCTGCTGACTTTGCTTGTGGTGTTTTCTGGCAGGCTGCTGCCTCATCAGCTCGGTTGCTGACAGGACAAGGTAGCAGAGATCTTCGTCTTTCTTCACAGAGTTTGTAATAAAAGTGTGCAGTACTGGAAGTCTGTTTCTGTCCAACTTTTTGTTCTTTTATTCCCTAGAAACAGCTGCAAATTCCAGGCCAGCAGTTTTGATTATGAGATTTTACCCAAGGCCATTGACTTGTAAAACCTTTCATCAAACATGCAGCAGTCCTTCAGGCAAAGGGAATTGTGAGACAGCCTCTGCCTAAACCTTCAGCTGACCTCTTTAAAAGAAGCTCAACTGCAAGATAAAACCATTTAATATCCAGCTGTTGGGAAAGATCATCATGACTTGAAATATATCAATCAGATGCTCTCCAACAGAAATTGATGTCACAACCCTTTCTGACATTACCGAGACCAGCATTTGATGCATGGAATGTGAGAAGCAAGCAAACTGATTTCTTCCACTGAGGCTGTGCTGATTTACATGTGTTGAGGAGCACGAGCACTGAATGAGTTACTAACAGGAAGAATAAAGTCGGGCTCCAGCAGTAATTCATTCATGAGCTGAAGAGTGGGATTTGCTGCTGGCCCGTGAGGCTCTTCCTCAGTGCACGTGGCAGTAGGAAATGGACTCAAGTGAATTATAGGTGATGAAGATAGTTAAAAGCAGTTTTACAAGTAAGATCTCTGAATGTTTTACTACTTGAGTATTATTTCCCATTGTGTTTCATTTCAGGAATATTGGATTTGGGACTTAATACCTTACCCTTGTAGGTACTGGTGGCTTTCTCACATTGAGTTGGTGCAGACAGGTAAATGAAGGCATGCATCATGCTGTCACTTGCAGCTCTGAACATACTCTGAAATGGTGCAAATGTAGTGTTACTCCTTGCATTTTCTAATGAAGCAAATATCCTCCTGAGCTTCGCAACTAATGCACAAGTTGATTGTGTGATTGATGCTTTCATTTGCATGGATAGAATTCATGTCTGAACAAAGGGGAGAGATCACCATCTGGATAAAATGCAGAGTAGATGAGAAGATTCTTCTATCTTGCCTTAAAAGAAACAGATGGAGGAGGGGTAAGGAACCTAAGCTTTGAAATTTTAATAAACTCAGACATAAAAATACAACGCTATTAAAATGGAAAGCCACCTAACTGATTCCTCAGAACCTGCACATCTGACTTAAGAATACATCAAGGCAGAAATTGCCAAAGCTGCCTGAGGGTTCTTATAGTCCTCATTCCTGTTTAATTGAAAAGGAGTCAGGTTTCAGTAGTCAGATGGCTTTGGAAATATTTGCACAAAATCATGAAACAAAAATGGTTATATTTCATCTAGAATTCCTCTTGGGAAATAGTGATAAACCTGTCGAACAGTTACCCTCCTCCGCACCAGATTACCCCACTCAGCAGCAGTGAAACTGGATTGCAGTCAACAGCTCTACCCCCCCAGGACTGACTTGGTGGGAATCCAGGGAAACTACGTGGTGCTGTCTGCAACCGTGTCCCATGCTGCACTAGCCATGGCAGTTGCTGCTGCTCTTGACCTCGCCAGGAAATCTGTGCGTGCCCATTGTTTGAATGCGGATCCTGAAGTCATTAAAACTGGGAAGATTTTGAACATTGCTGAACCCAGCTGAGTAAAACCATGTGAAGACAGCGTCTATGCAGCTTCTAAGCTGATAAGCCTGTGTGGCACAGTGCTGGAGACATGCAGTTTCAGGTCTTTATTAACTTAGATACACACTAGCAAATCTAAGCCTGAATGGCTTTCTGAGAAACTTTAGATTCATTTCAACAGGAATTAGCTTTTGACTTACTTCTGAATTCCTACGGGGCACCTTTCAGCATCATTAAGCATCTGAATACCTTTGCAGATCTGTCTCTGAGACATGAGTTTTGGACAGGAAATCTCCTGTCCACGGTGGATAACACTGTGTTATCATATGCAGTCAACCTCCCGGGGAATTTGCTCCTCTGTTCTATTCAGAGAAATACTCTAGGCCCTGCTTAAGAAGCAATTTATACTGCATATATTTATACTTTATATATTTATATATTTATACTGCGTATAAACCAAAGAAACGGGGAACACCCGTTCATGTCAGACCTTGAGTCAGTGAAGTGTGCACAGAGCTGCTATGTATTTCCTCCAGTGAAGATTGTTTCTTTCCATCACTGCAGGAAGACGGAGCATACTGGAATGTACGTGTGCAAGAGAGAGATCTTACAGTTATTCAGAGCTGGTGTTGGTTCCACAGTCCTTTGGTTACTCTTTAGCTGTACAAGTTTGTCATACCTTAGTTCTATGTGATGATCAGAAGGTGGGTTGGAGAGGTATAAACCTTAGTTAATGAATGCTTGCCCTTTCTTACAGCTGTGCTAGTGCAGAATGATCCAGAAAAACAAGAGTGCAGTGAAACTGGTGAAGGTAAAGAGAGGGTTTGTTGGAGAATGGTTTAGAAATATCTGTTACTTTAACAAAGCAACAAAATGAGCTGACAGTCCTGTCAAACTAAGTACAAAACTAGCATTGTTATACAAGGATTTGCAGTGAAATGTTCAGCTATATGAGATCTTCAGATAATATGTTAAATATTGTTCCATGATAAAACATGTGCAGGCAGATGCCTAAAACCACTCTTTTCTCCTATTTGTGGTCCATGTGTGTATTTGCATATTTAATTGCTTTATCTGGCTTATCTGCTGCTTTGTATTTATGGTTTCTGCTGGGGATCAAGAGTCCAATTCTTATCCAGAGCTGATCATTCATCAGCTACAGGGATTGACTTATTAAATGAATGAACAGATTCTTTAGTTGTAGTGGTAGTTTTGTAGTTGCTGTGCTAAACTCACTATTCTGCTGAACAGCATGGTTTTATTAGTTTAGGTTTTTCTCCAGTGGTTCCACATCCTTTCTCTTGCTTTGAATGTAAACCGCTTGACTCAAGTGCCAGCCTTCTGGTTTGCATATGCAGAGATCCAAGCTCTAGGATTCAGGCTGGCGACTAGAAGAGTTCTGAAGTGTTAGATCACCGGAAAAACCGTTTCCCCTTCCCTTTTCCGTTCATTCAGTGGAGGTCTGTATATTCTTTAGCTACTGTAGTTCTTATCTGGAACACAGGAGGGCACTAGAATTACGTGCCTTAGAGTAAGTACTTCAGCGCTGTTTCTAAACCTCGGAGTTTGTGATGACTCTGTTAACTTCGCATTTGAAATGCTGAGTTTAGATAAAAGTTTTACTTCATCAGACTGATAATTTGCAAATATACTGCGCCTTCAACTGTGAAGTAAAAGACCCAGGAGCAATATGACATCCTAAAGTGCACTTAAAATGTGAATGGACCTTAGTCACCCCCATTCTCTCCAGCTCTGATCTGGAACATGACCTCACTACTGTGGTTTTGATGCGGGGTTTACATATAGCGAGTTAATCTCTGATTAGAATTTAACTGTATCTCCTGCTCCTGTTTGAGGCAGAGAAGAACAGGGTCCAGGCTGTTCACACAGCCCTGTTAAACAGCACTTGAGCATTAAAAGAAAGAAAGAGAAGGAAAAATGTATTTGGTGATATAAAATTAAATGAAAGGCTTTTTGAAATAAATCTTCCTTTAAGTGATAGCTGAGATTGTTTCCTTCATGTGCTCCTGACATTTGCAAATCTTGATTTCACCTGAAGATTCCTGGGTTTGTAGTGAAGATGCCTGAGCTGTGCCAGGATTTTCCAGCCCAGGTACAGCAAATTCTTGGCAGCAGAAGAAAAAATGGAGCAAAGCATGAAAGATAGGCAAGTAGTAACTAGAGTAGTTGGTTTTATTACTGAAGCAGGGGAAGTTGGTGAATGTGTCATTTTAACTAACTTGAAGTGTTAGCACACACATGGCACCTTGAATTGCAGTGAGGAATGGATAGCTTGAAGCACTGAAACACTTCGGGCATCACTAGAGCAGCCCTCCAGGAGCAGATGGAGTGTTCCCTGGGCAGGCTGAAATGCAAAACCAGCATGGCTTGCTCTGTGCAAGGGCCACAGAAAAGCCATATCCCATTCATAGCAGGGAGCATTTGGGAATCCAGGCAGTCCAAGATCAGAGCAGAGAGGCCTAGAACAACCTGTTCACTTGTCTTGCTAGCCTGGCTACGTTGCTCTTCATGCTGAGGTCTCAAAGTGCTTCACAATGTTAAGCTTCCATAAAAAAAGTCTGAGTGAATCTTCCAGAGTAAAAGGATTTGGAAAATACCTCAGTATTTGCTTGGATGCCCCCATCCTGTGGCAAGGGGGGTGGGCTGCAGGCAGTGCCCTGTGCTCTCTGTGAGCCCTCAGCTCTACAAGAACACCCCAAGGACTGGGGCAGTACTAAATCTTTAGCTAGAGCTGCAGGGTTTTGTGCATAAGAACAATGCCTGCAGATATGTGCCAGTACAACACCTGATCATGGTTGGCTGGGTTGAATTAGTGTTTTATAAATAACAGTTAACCAGTTCCAGTTAACTAGTTGCAGATCTCTTCTATTTTCTTATCCTGCATATTGACATACTGTGTTGAAGCTTCAGGTGCGGTTTCAGTACTGAAGGAGCCCACGTTTAGCCTCTAAGCAGCAGAGTTCTCATGTGCAGTGATTCAGATGTACACATCTGCATGTAGTTGAGAGCATCTCAGTCATGCCATGAGCGGCCCTGGAAGAAGATCCAAGCATCATTTTAGAGAAGGGTTTGGCTTTCTGGTGAAAACTGGGTGTAACATTTCTGCACATGACAGCTAGATGAGTAACGTGCTGTGTGTGTAACATATTCATGGGCCACACATTCTTGACAGATGACAGATCACCACATATTGTTAGAAAAACAATTATACAATGATACTGTAGCTAATAGTGATATCAAGTGTCCTTATGTTCAAAATTCTGCTTGCAAGGAACCAGTTTATTTGTTAGAGCAAACATAAGTAACGTATTACTGATATTACTCTGCCACTTAGAGGCACCAGTGAAGATGAAGGCAAATTAAACTTACTGGAAACACAGGTTGGAGAGTCTGGAGTATGGAACATGGGGCAGAGGTATGGGCTGAGACCAGGCACTAAGAAAAGATGTAGTTACTTGGAGCACCAGAAAGCTGGTGAGAACCTGGATCTCCTCAGCTCGGACCTAACTCTCTGTGAACCATCTGCTGCTGCGATTTGCGATGCTGCTGCATAATTCAGGGCCTAAGTAGTAGATGTTACTGACTATCCCTCTCCCAGGTTGCCAGCCCAGAAGCCAGCCAGTCCAGTCGAGGTCAGAGCACCAGCCCTGCCCTGCAGGAGCCCAGGCCGTGAAAGTACTTTATCATCAAGTCCCGGTTCCCAGCACCGCGCTCAAGTGGAGGTTTAACGTCATCGAGTGCCAAGTCAATCTCGCAAACGAGAACACTGTGTCTTTAGCAGAGTGCAGTCCTGTGACCATTTTGCTCAATGCGTGGAGTGCTTTGAAAATAACCCTTTTGTTTTCATGGAATCGCAGCTTGGTTTGGGGTGGAAGGGACCTCAGAGCTCATCCAGTTCCCACCCCCAGTGGACCCCTTCCACTAGAGCAGGCTGGGCCAAGCCCCTGTGTCCAACCTGGCCTTGAGCACTGCCAGGGATGGGGCAGCCACAGCTTCTCTGGGCACCCTGTGCC
>WYDI02028551.1:54512-72222 GCA_009867235.2 Psittacus erithacus
GACAGGAGGATGGAGCCAGGAGGGGCTGGGCTCTGCTCCCAAGGAACAAGGGATGGGACAAGAGGAAACGGCCTCAAACTGCACCAGGGCAGGTTGAGATGGAGCTGAGGAACAATTCCTTGCCTAAAGGGTGCTCAGGCATTGGAACAGGCTGCCCAGGGCAGTGCTGCAGTCACCATCCCTTGGAAGTGCTTAGAAATAGTGTGTCCGAGGCCCTTAGTGAGATGGTGGCCTTGGCAGTGCTGGGGCAGTGCTTGGACTTGATGATCTTTAAGGTCTTTTCCAACCCAGTTGATGCTATGATTGTCAGCTTGAGGCTTTCAGTTGCAGTCTGCAGTTGCATTGTGTGTGGTGGTCAAGCTTGTGCACAGGTTGATTCACTCACTGATTCTGTGCTGACTTTGAAGCAGTTGGTGAGGATTGAGAGAGAAGTGTGAGCTGCTAAGGCCAGTAGTCTGCCTGCTGACCAAGGTACCTGCTGGTGCCAGTTAGCAAGGTGGTTGTAATGAGGGTGATGCTGCTGGTTTGTGCATTACAGGCCATGGGATGGTGACAACTCCCGTTCACCAGTAGCATGGGTAAGTTGCTAGTTGTGAAGTGTGAAGATACAAGTTCTTTTCTGACACACTTGTGGCTCTCAGTGTTCTGTGCTTTGGAAACTTGAAACTACTTGCATTTATTTTAAACATAACCCTGTAAATCATACCAAAGCAGTAAGAAATTCCAAGAAGTGTGATTCCAGTGTGATTCAATGTCACTTGTCTGCTCCTTGCATTTCAGTGCAGAATGGTTTGTCCTGGATTATATTCTACACATTTTGTTGACTGTGGGTTCAGAGAGACTTGCTGCCTTCTAGTTTGTCCTCAATTGGTTAAGCCTTTAGTATGGATAGTACAGATGGCATATGGACTGTGTTTGAAATGGCAGACAGCAGAAAGTGCAAGATTGGGAACTGCAGCACTTTTAGGGAAGCATACGTGAGAGACAAATGGTTTACACTTTCTCACTTGCAGTGGGTTTTCAACCCAGTAACAGATGGGATTTTGGAAGCTTCAGCCTTGTAGAGGGACAAAAACACTGCCGATCATCTGATGGGCAGCAGCTTGCCTCTTTAAGCAGTGGGATTTTCTGGGTCTCACAAAGCTTCCTTGCAATGTGCTTCACCTCTTATTTGGGAAAGAAGGATCCTGTTGGGAAAGGTTGAGAAACTTTGGGACAGCTTCTTTCCCAGCCTCTTCACATCCTGTTCCAGGGATTCCCATTTTGTACTTCAGGTGGCTGCATACATGGGTGGCTGTTAGGAAAGGTTGATTTGATCTGATTGCAGAAGTGTGTCCGCTTGCTATGGCCACAATACCTTAGCCATGCGACCAAAAAACTGTTTGTTATGGTGGCAAAAAGCCTTTCAGTTTCAGTCCGTTATCTTTTATTTTACTGGGTTTTTTTTCCCTTTTTGAATTGTTTTTTTGCTAAACTAGCAGGTAATTACGCCTAATGGTCATTTTCAAGCCATTACCTCTTTCCCTGCTGCAGGGACTGGAGCATAGGACTGTTCTTGTCATGAAGAAGTATTTACTTTGTCAGAATACCATGTGGTGCTTCAGTTATAATCAGCTGCGTCATGTCTTAGGAATGGGAGTAATTTTTCAAATGTAAACCAGTGCCTGCCAGCTACACTCGTGATTTATGGGAGCAGAAATGCCAAGGAGCAGAGAGGAAGAGAGAGTGCTGCAGAATACGATTTTCTTACTAATGGTTTGATTTGTGATAACTTCTGATATGCTGAAGCCATCAGCTCTTGGCTTCGTGTTCAGACCTCGTGTATCTTCTGCAGAGCTGGCTCAATACAGCCTGATCAAAGGAGTTTCACAGGCCTGACAGTAGCACATCATGTCAGATTACAGCAAAACTCTATTTGTTTCAACTTGCTGCTGCCTCGTGCCTCCTATTCCTGCAGGATGCTTCTAACTCAAGTCCACTGTTGTGCATCAGGCCCCTGACAAGGGCTCTAGAAGGATGGAAGAGCCCATTCCTGCTGCAGAAGCGTGCATCTTCCTTTCCGTTGATAGAAGCACTCTATCCTCATTTTTCCTTCTGTTTGCTTTATTGTGATTTGTGTCTCCAAATTGTCTTGTTGATGGCAATCCCAACATCGCTTCCAGCAGGGAAAAGTGAAAACTTGGCATTGCGACAGCAGAAAGTTTGACTCTTCAAAGTAATGGGCAGCACTTTCTTTCTGATCTAGTTCCCCAGTTTTTACTGCTGTGTCTGTGGTTTATTTGATGTCCAGGTTGGTTGTGCTGCTTCTCACTTCTCACAAGTCTGTCCTAGTTTTGTTAATCCACATTATCCTGAGCCTATTTCCTCTTACTTTTTGTGATTACTGCTCTACTCCTTAAGTAGTTCCCTGTGAAACCAATCCTGTGGACTTCAGAGGCATTGCTGACATGAGTAAGACGTGTCACCATTCCTTTTCTTAGTCTTACTTTGAAAAACAACGTTTCTAGAAGTGTCTGGTGGCTTCTGGAGGTGTTGCTGCAATTAAAGTGGATCCCATTCTGAAAAGTGATGAATCTGGGCAAAAAGTTCCTTGAGATACAGTGGAGATAATAACAGCTTCCTGCTCTTGGGAAGCTTGGTACTTTGATCCTCTAATAATAGAACAGTTTATCACTTCAGCTCTAAAGTTCTGATGCTGTTTCAGAATGTCATGGGCAAATAGTGGCCAGTTAGTGCTGAGAGAGTGCTTTTTCCTTTTCCTTTTTTAATGCAAGTGTAAGTAACTTTAATATGAGAGACCTGATTCTTACAGGTCTCCATTCTCAGTGGGGGCATCAAGCTGCAGAGAGATGGAGCTTAATGGAAAGGTATAAAGTAGCTGTAGAAGATGACGGGAAAGCTGCAGTGCCAAATTCATTATCTCTCTGCATCTTGTGCAGTTTAATGAAAACCGATATGCTTGCTGCAGATGGGGAGTAGCTTGTTCTTCATTTTTCCTGACAGCAAAGGGATCAGTATTCTTCTTCGGCTTTTTTCCTTCCAGAGCAAGACCCTTAGTTCCCAGCCAAGATTTCCTGTTCTGCATTTCAGCGCTGTTCTCCTGTTTGCCATTTGCTTGTTACCTGAGATAGGTGGCAAGATAAAACGGCTTTGGAATGAAAGGTGTCTGGAGCTGTGGAGCTGTGCATCTCTGTGCAGTGCCAGCTCTTTGAGTGGGGCTTGTGTCATTTTGCAAACGCGAATCAATGAAACCACAGGCTTCCATTATGGGAGAGGAATCTGGTAGGAAGCCTGTATTGAATGGGAGGGACTGGAGGTACAGAGGCCAACTGCAATCCCTGTGGCTATGCACATCAGAAATCCTGCCTGTCTTGGCTCTGCCAGCATGAGTTAGCTCAAGTGCTAGTTTCCATAGAGGTGCTATCCAGTGGAGGTGAAGAGTTTCCTGGCAGCATGTCCCAAGTTTCTTAAGCTGCAGCGGGCAAAGCCATGCTATGAATTCTTCTCATTCAGGTTGCAGGAGAGCTTGTCTGTCTCTTTCTAAGCACATGGATGGAAAGGGGAAGGTGTTAAAGGCCTGAGAACAGTTAGACAAAGATATATGGCTGGAATTCTGGTGGGTCACGTTTGTTTGCAGCTGATGAAGTGGGATCCTTTAGCTTTATATTCTCTGTGGGTCTATCAGCTTGAGTTTAGAGTTGATACGTGTAGGTGTGATGCTAGCCAGGGACAAGGAACTGTAACAAGTGAACTGTATGATGAAGAGCAGCCTGTAGGCAGAGTTGGGCTCCATGCTCCACTGCTGTACTCGTTAGACCTCCTCTTCACCCTAACTCCCTCTGGAACGAATGCAAGCAGCAGAACTCATTAGATAGTAGCTCTCTTGGTTCTGTACAGTAGTATTTCCAGGTTTTCTTTCTACTCCCTTTGATGTGTTGCCCAGTAAGAACTAGGACAGTTATTTAAAGCCAGTGGCATATTCACTTAATTCTTTTGAAAGTGCCACACGCTTTCAAGTTGGGAATTAGCTGAGTTGTCCAATTTATCAAGTGATGGGGTTTTGCTTTTACTAATCTGCTTGAAGATTTCATTGCAAAAGTTACTCTTGTACTTCATGTATCTGAACACCAGTTGCACGTTTGCAGGCTTAGAGGGGAAAAAAAAGGTTATGACAGATAGACTTGGTAAAATTCGTTTGCAACCACTATACTGTAAATGAGCATTTGTTCCTTCACAGACCATAGAAACGGAAATGTTCCACGTCAGAGGTTACTCTTGTGGAGACTGGATTTCAGACCTCTGGTAGGTCTATGCAGTTGTTAAAGCCGGAATGTCAGTACCACAATATTCAGAAGACCAAAGGGGTGGACCCCTTCTTTTGTAGAGGACAACCCAAAGACTGGTTATGTGCCCATTTTCTTCTACATCTCTTTCTCTAAAATGCACAGCACAGGGAAGATGGATAATACTTAAGTTTGTTGAATTCCCATGATACCAATAGGCCCGAACACAAACCAGATTCTGATTCAGCTGAAGCCAGTGCAATCCTGTTGATTTCTCTGCTCAAATGGTAGTTGGAACAGGGTTAAAATGATTGCTCTAAAAGACAAGACTATGATTTAATATATTTTGGGGAGAAAACTAATCATTCAGGGTAGATGTTACTGCTCAGATTTCAAAGAGGCAGGATAAAGCTCCAGGGCTTGGAAGAAATGCACCTTACAATAATATCAAGCACCCTTTAACCTAATAAGATCTGTAAGGCTCTGTCATTGTGGTATCTAGTTCTTGTAGCCTCGCCAGGAGATGAAAAGGAGCAGTCTAGTCTTGTATCCTGCATGCTGAGAAGGTCACTGGGGAAAGCAGTTGGATGTACATCTTGGTAAAGGAATGAAGTGATTAAGCACACTAGATAGATGCTTTGTGAAATTAGAGCTGGTAGAAGGTCAGCTTTGATAGCGCCAGATCTGAGGTTTCTCTGTAGCAGTAACAACATTGGGAGCTCTGGCTGCACTTTTTTCCTCTTCGAGCCAGCCTGCATTGCTCAGCCTTGAGCACCACTAACTCAGAGTGGCAATTCAGCATCACTGCCTGCTTCTGTGTCAACTGGAGGATGTGGCTCAGTGAAACTGCAGCACCTTCCAGCAGCTGGATTGAGAGCCCTGAAGTCAAGGACCACCTTCCAGACTGGATAAGCAGTGTGTTGTCATCTTTTTGCACTTGGAAGCTGCTTTTGGCACGTGGGTTCAAGGCGTCTGTTCATTCCAGTGCAACCCTGACATGCTATTGCGTTTTTGGTTAGCTTCAATCAGCCACAGCTGAAACAGGCTGTAGGCTTAAAAACTGGTTTACACTGTGGCTAACACCTCATTGTTTTATTGTCCCTTCTTATGTTTGAACACTGTGAGGTGTTCTCACTGACTGCAGGAAGTAGGTGAAGGCTGCTAATGCAGTGGGACCCAAAGCCGAGGGCATTTCTCTAAACCACAGCCGAAGTGATGCTGCAGAAAACCTTAAATGGTTGTTGTGTAAAGAGGTGTCAAGAGAACCTGATAAAACTTCACAGAAGTGTGAATCTTCAAGTACAGAGGCTGGCCTGTTTCTTTTTTCCATCTGTGCATCTGCAAAAGGGGACATTTCATGATGTTCCAAGGAGACTGGAATTGCAGGCCTAGGGGGTTTTCATTGATGTTTTCTTCTATCAAGCACCAGATTGGGTATATTCAGGAGCAGGTTGGCTCTTACACTGCTAGTACTGATTTATTTCTTCATTGGCTCACATTGCTCCCTCTTACTCCAGACATAAGCCGAGACAGATACTGTAGATTAATTCTTTATCTGAGCTTAAAATTCCCTAAGGGCCCATTAGAGAGAAAATGATAAAAGGAAGTAGAGAGCCTAGTGAAGAAGATGCCACAGCCAATGATTTGTGCGTGGGTTTCCCATATGTACAGTAAATGCATAGTAACTGTTGTGTACTGTGGCTGCGCTATGCGTTATTCTGGTACATGTTTGCAGTAAGATGGTCTGTGTGTATAAAAACAGCAGAGCTTCAACTCCGTGTTAAGATGGGTAGAAGGGAAAATTGAGCTTTGGGAGATGGGGGCTGTTGTGTAACTTTTGAGGGCAGGGTGGGTTATTGCAGATCCTGGAAGTTCTGAGTTGATTCAGGGTGAAGGCAGAGTGGGTTCTGCCCAGGATGTCTGTGTAAGTGTATTTGGAGCAACTTATTTTTGGGTGTATATCTCTGTCCTTATTGTAGTATAGATGCACTTTGAGAACAGAATCTCCCTTATTTTCCTGCAGCTACTGTGGTATAAGCACCACAATAAATATTTAAGGGGAAAATGACTAATGAGAATTCTGCAGACATGAAAAGATGGAGATTATTCCTTTTTCCTTTATAATCAGTATGTCTCTTGCTTCAGCAGTTCTGAATCATCTCAGTTTGCCTGATCTGAATCTATGAAGCTCTAATTAAAATACATGGACTAATTTGTCACTGGGTCTGCCACTTGCTCCAGAGCATTGTTATGGAACTGACTGCAGTTTGAGTCTGTAGAGGTTAAAGACATAGGAGACCATTAGATCATCTAGTTGGAGCACTTGGGTGATGCTTGTGAAGCCATCCCTATTCCCAGGGGCTGAGGTTCAGTTGGGGTTTTTTTGAAGCAATTCAGGCGTTAAGAGATGAAACCATTGATCCTAGAATCTGATCCAGTGTATGATGGGGAGATGCGAGTATCCACAAGTTGATGATGGCATGACTGAAAGCGAAGATCTTCCACAGTCCCAGGTTTGGAAATCAGTCTGTGCATGACACGCGGCAAAACATTAGATGATTTGCCCATCCCATCCCCAGGGTAATATTCTGTTATTCAGAGGAAATCAGGAAAATCCTACCAGGTTTTTGATGCACTGTGCATCAAAAGGAGGGCAGACACCCTTCCTTGTCCTGGGCACATAAGAAGGTAGCGCCCTGTTTGGGTTTGGTTATTGGAATAGACTTAGGTTGGAACTGCAAGCGTAGGAAGCAGGGACAGTGGATGTTCCTGCTTCTGTCATGGTTCTCAAAGGAAAGGAATGAATATAGAAATTTGATAGTTACTGAACCCAAATTAGACAGGCGATGCCATATCCTCCTGCATAGGCAGGTGGTATGATTTCTCCATTGATCTAATGTCCTTTCTTAAAATCACAGAATCCTGGAATGATTTGGGTGGAAAGGGACCTTAAAGCTCATCCAGTCCCAACCCCCTGCCATGGGCAGGGACACCTTCCCCTAGAGCAGCCTGCTCCAAGCCCTGTCCTTGAACACTTTGGGAATGGGATAACTGAGTTTAAGGGCAAGTAAAAGTCTTGCCAGGTGTATTCCTGTGTGTAAGGCCAGCCTGAAATTTGAAATGCAGAAGATGTTAAAGGTCCACCTCCGTCTCATCATGTGTTTGACTCTGAGGTCTGATGATGGCTGTTAATGAAAGCATTTCCATCCATGTAATCCTGCTGTTCTGCATTATTTGCATTCAGAATGCTAAGCAGTCACTTGGAACTTTTTGTGGAACTCAGCATCAACCCATTCAGGAGTGATTTTTCTCATAACCAGTTAATGTGCATGTTTCCAGTGGTGAACTATGGCTTACTTCTTTGGTTTTGAAGTCATCTGACATCTGAATCCTCATTATGTTATTCTCAATTCTTCAGACACAAATTCCTGGGAAGCTACAAGAACATTTCTGCTCCAACATCAAAAAGCCTTTGTTCCTATTAAGAATTAATTCCTTGGGCAGTTCCTTGTCTTTTAAATAAAGCCACTGTTTTTTTGGTTACATCTTGGCAGCAGAGAGCATACCAGGCTTCCCCAAACAGGGCGTCCGGCAGAAATGCCATGGCTTAATACAGGGGTCTGCAGCAGAAAAGCACATACTTCTGTTTCTGTACAATAGTTTTTGAGTCTTCAGTTGAAAGATGTAATGGGACGAAGTCTGGTTATTGCAAGAGCTCTGAATGTGATTCTTTGTTCAGAGGAAGCAAGGCACAGCCCTCTCCTATCAGATAGTGGTGAGGGCAGGCTGCAGAGAAGTGGGACATGGTATTTGGAAGCGGTTATCGTGCCTGTGATGGGTGGAGGGGTGGTTATTTTGAGCCAAGTTAGAGATAATGGATCTTGCAGTGGCTGTCTTTTCAGGCCAATAATCCACATTTGAAATGCATTTGAACAAGTTTTTGAGGGGAGGATTCCATTTCATTCTGCTCAAAATTGCACACAAAATAGTGTGTGACAGTTTCTGCCTCATTCACTTCAGTTTCAGACAGTTTAGCTTCACTTTGGTTTTAGAACAGTCCTGAAAATGAGTTAGTCTTGGGGTTAAAATGGGTCTAGGAACTAAATACTTGATTTTCACCTTCGAGTGTGCTACAGATGAACAGGATGATGTTCAGGTTTTCTGCCCTCAGTTTCCCTGCATGCCAAAGAGACTGGTCGCTGGCTTTCTGACCTACATCGGTGGTACTGTATGACAGACACTGTATGAGTGCAGGCGATCACTTATCCAGGTGTGTGCTGGCTCTTTCAAGCCAGATGTATGTGTGGCACTGGAGCCCACTGCACCACCACCTTCCTTCCACGTGGATGCTTTAGGTAGGCACTGAAGAAAAGAGCCTGACTTTCATGGGATCTGGTTTCACTGAAAACTAGAGCAGGCTCCATGAGTTGCTTAACAGACCTCTCGGAAATGAAGGCTCGTCCCAGAGCTCTTGGACAAAGTGAAGCACTGTGGGTTTTCAAAGTGTGTCTTGGTTTTGGGTTTTCTTTGTAGTGCAGTCTTGCTGCTTCTCATTTTCTACCCTGTGCATGACATTGAGGCTTCTTCCTGCTCTAAGTACCACTCTCTGGGGTTTCACAGAAATGTGCTGTGATTAATCTGCTGTCTTCATGCAACTAGAGGGAGTGACATATCTAAACCTGCTCTTCCCATCATAATACTGCTGTGTGCCAGCCCACATTACACTCTGTGCCTTCTTGGAAACATCCAGCTCACTGTTAGTCATTGCTCAGAGCCCTGACTACCCTGGAAAGCCCAGGTTTCCTGCCTCTGCTTTCCTTTTGTGTAGCCCTTGGTTCTGGTGATGACTGTTGTGTGATGCTTCAGAGGAGAGCAGTGTACCCCCACATGCAATGTGCATGCCCTGTTGTGCAATGCCTTTAAAGTTCCTTCTCCATCTGCTCTGAGGAATCACCTTCTGCCCTGAAGCATGAAAATTGCTTCTCCTTATCTTCACCTCCATTACTCTGGCTGCTGTCACCAGTCATAAAGTTATCTGTTGCCCTTTTCAAACCAGCCCCAATGTTGACTCCTCTGACCTTCCCTCCTAATGAATTCCATGGGCTGGATGCATTGTAGAAAAAAACATTTCTTAGACTTTCCACTCATCAAACTGGGGACTGTAAATGAAATAATACCTTATATTGCCTCTAGTTATGCTCAAAAGAACATGATCGCTTAAACAAACTCACTGTCTCCTTCTCATGGATCATGTTCTCTGCCTCTTTATTTGTGTTGAATTTGCAAGACTTGAGTGCTCCTTTTCATTCAGGATGAGAAAAGGAATGAGTCACTGTTCTAAAGCGAATGTCAAAGGATGAAATCTCAACTGAAGTTTAGCTTGAAGCAGAAGACTTAACTTTAGATATTCCTTCAAATTTGGGCACAAAATCTCTATTTTTTTTTTTCCCTTTTCCATTCTTGCTGCTGTCAGGATTTATGTGAAGGATTTCGGTATTTTCATGCCATGACCATGTTTGTTGTGTGCAGCTTCCTTTTCCTTTCAAGTCTGCGGGAGGTCAGATTAAATACACACAAGGAAGAAGAGGCGAAGCAGTTCAAATAACTGCAGATGGACTCTTTGGGACAGGAGTGACATCAGGCAGCAGGAAGGATCAGTAAAGCTCCCAGGGAAAATATGCCAGCAATTTGTCTTTTATAACCTTGTGCATAACCATGGGGTAGGAGATTTTATATACAGTGACCCTCTGCTCTTGCTTAATTCAATCCAGCAAAGCAAGATACTACCAGTCTTGTCTTTTTTTGCGTGTGCAGAAGCGTGTTCCTTTAGCTTCCAAATGCTGCACATGGGATCTGAAACCTTTCTGGTAGAGAAGGGAAAGAGAAGGGAACCGCAGTGTTCAGTTCTCTGTTTTGTGGCTGTTGTAATCTTTGGGGAAGGGAGCTGCACTGTTCAGTTCTCTGTCTTCTTGCGGCTGTTGTGTGCTTGGGCTTTGAATTAAGTGTGTGTTCTCAGAAGAAAGGCTGGTCTGACGGCCGCCCACCTTTCTGTGGGACACTGGGTGCTGCTCAGACTGCTTTTGTCTGAGGCTGAAGCAGCAGCTTATGGAAAAATACAGCCTGGTATTTATGTAATGTCTGTTTGTCCCACAGAAACCCAAGGCATCTAGAAATTGGGTGGAGGAATCCCTCTCCCTACAAGCACACGTGCATTTGTAACCAGGAGCTGTTTCTCATGGAGAATGAGGACAGGAATCCCAAGCAGTGTTTCAGGACAGAAATCAAGGCAGTCCAGCTGTAACCACAGGAGGAAACTTCAGTAGACAGAGTGTAATCAGCCAAGGTTGAAATTGGCAAAGATGCTCTCCTTTAAATCTTGGAAGCCTGTTGACAGTGCTGTGGGATTATTGATGTCCATAGAGTGTGTGATGCCTGGACTTCACCTGGTGAACGGCACCTCTGAGTAGTGCAGCGTCCCAGCAGCTCGGCAGTGGCTCCAAAGGAAGCCCGGATTGTTTTATCCATCCCCACTGCTTCCTGCTGCACCTTGGGGAGGTTTGGAGATGTCCCATCCAAGTTATGGATTGCGACATCACTCCTTAGCACTGGGGATTTGGCAGGTTTGCTGCAGCAGAAGGCATAGCCACAGGGCTTCACTTCCCTTTGGGGTGGGTGCTGCACTTCCCTGCTGACTCCTGCAAACCCTGGCAGGGTTATTTTCTGTGTCTGGCAGAACAGTTTCTTTTTAACTGAATCAAATGCAATATTAACCAGTTCTGACCATTCCTGATCTTGGCGTCTGTCAAAGCAAGGTAGTTTGAATGGATTACTGTAATCTACTCCTGTGTATGTTCATGTTTGTCTTTGGCCATAAACGTTATCCAGATTTTTCCGTAAGGATGTTGATGGGATTTTTACTTCTGGGCCTATTCTGGGGCCTTTAAGATGTCTAAACTGAATATCCAGATTGCCAAGTTCTTCATTTCTTAAACTTATCCAAGTTTTTATATCTTGGCTTATGACACCGTTGCAGGGAGGGAGAGGAAACTGGGTGTCAAAGCCTTAGGAGCAAAAGTCCGGCAACATTCCTGTGACCCATTGGAAAACAGCATCATGGATTCAGCCCATCCTCTGTGTGTATCTCTGCAGGCACAGGGGTTATAGTGGGCATGAATTAGAGCCACTGAGAACAAACACGGCCCCTGCAGCGTAAGAAAAGAAGTATGTGTTTGTGATCAAGGTCTATTTCAGATCCTGCAGGGAATTCACGTCTCCTGCCTGCTTCTCTGGGATTATTTATAGTTAGAAGCTGGTGTATGTGAGGGAATTTCCGGTGTGGTGAGCCACAGTCATTTGTTTGTGCTGGATCCTTTCCAGGAGGCAATATACCTCCTCCTGAAGGAGATGATAGGCACTGGATGGGAATTTCCTGACAGAAGAGCTCCATTTATTGAATTTATTTCTTGAATTTTCAGAGTTCTTCAAGCACAACCCCTCTGAATCTGCAGGATTCTCCCTGAGCCCGCTGGAAACCTTTGCATCATTGTTTTGCCTTCTTAAAAATCAACGCTTGTGCTTCTTTCAGTAGCAGGTTTCCTTGGGGAACAGGTTGGGCTGTGTAAATATGGCACTTGTGTGTGTGAGGAGGTTGTGTTGCTGCGTGTAAGATGTGAACTGTACTTAAACCAGTGTTATAAAGAAAGAAATAAGATAATCTCATTTAGGGGGAGGAGTGGTCTGTTCTGATTCAATTCATTGGACCATAGCAAAGCATTGTCCCGGCTGCTTTAGCTCTTTTTTACCTGCACTGGTTTGAAAGCAAATTCAGATTAAGCTTTCTCACCTTAGAAGCCTGCAGCAGCTCCGAGAAAGGCTTTTCTGCTTTGCCCAGTGAATCTGTGCACCTCAAGAAAGTTACAGAGAAAAGGCAGTTTAGGAGCCTGGGCATCAGGACTTAATCCTATTCCCACTGGAAAGCCGATAAGCATTTGGATTAGCTTTGACTTTGGTAGGGATTAAATTTAAAGAGAATCTCAAGTTTTCATGCTCAGATTGGTTCTTGTCTGGGAAGAGCCTTTAGCAGTGAATAGTCAGACATTTAGGATAGAATAGTGCCAGTTTTCCTTCAGACACCCAATTGATGTTTCGCCAGTGCTTGTGAGTTCTACATTGCAGTTAGTGCTGTGAAATGCTAATCAGAAATCACCATTAGCTCATTGATCCCTAACCTCTGTGTGAGGCAGTAGTGACCTTTGCTGGGCAGGTTGTCAGTGAGGTGACAGGAGGCAGCTTCTTCCTAGAGTGTCACAGATCTGTGTTCTTAAAGGTAAAAGACAAACTTTGGTGGCTGTCAAGAATGATGCTTATTATCCTTGCAGGAGATGATGATAGGGTCTGGAAATAGACCTGCTACATGCTTTTCTGGTGTATTATAGACACAGGACTGCCAGGGGACTTCATAGTGCTTTGTGAAAATCATATTCTGTCTTTGACACCTGCTGTGATACCAGATTTCAATATCTGGTCACTTCACAGCTTTCATGACTGTGGTTCTCATTTCTGTCTCTCCCCCTTCCTCTTTAGCCATCTACAATTACGATGCTGTGCAAGACGTGGAGCTCTCCTTGCAAGTTGGTGATACAGTTCATATTCTGGAGATGTATGAAGGTAGGTCGCAGCTCGCTTCCAAGTACTTTGCAGTGGTTTTTGAAGGTAAATATAACAAATTCAGATATTTTTTAAAAAGAATACAAATTTCAGATCTAGGTTTTCAACTTCCAATATATCCAAAAGCACAAAGCTTGCTATGTAGAGTTAGCTGGATGCACTTGATTGTTAAAGCTGTATTAAAAAGGCATAAACCGCAGAAGCAGCAATCAGATCTACACTGCTCCTGGCAGAGGTTTGTCAAGCTGTTCATTCCTGTTTTCACCCCACACCTGCTTACCTTGGCTCCTCCTTGTGCCGGGCCCCCTTCTAGAGTCATGTGATGAACTGATCCAGCTAGAAAGTAGTAATAATTAAAAAGAAAAGATGCTTTTAACCTCAATTGTTGCTTTGATCTGAGACAGCGGAGGCAGTAGATGAAAGAAGAGGAGAGGCCAGGTCTAATTGTTCCGAAAGGAATGTTGGTTTAAGCCATAATATCATGAGCTGGCGTTATGTGTTTTCAAATGCCTCCAGTTATAGAGCTTCCATGCCTTTTTTAGGCTGTTTCTCCCAGTACCTTGGGAAGTTCTTCGTAATACATACCTTAATGTAAAACATCTTGCAGAAAGGAAAACAAAACCTCTGTTCTAAGCAAGATGCAAATCACACTTGCGCTTCAGATCTACTTCTGCTGGATGCAGTATTAGGAAGGGGACACAGCCATTGAATTATTTTGCAGAATGTGCTCGAAGGCTATCCAAAATTTAAACCCTCTTTCCAAAATACAAATTCATTTGTTTTCACAAGCAGCATCAGGTTGAAAAGGACTCAACGCACAAAACCTCTTCAGTAGCTCTGCTGGGAGCAGCAAGCTGCTTGTTTAGCATTTTGTTCACAACCAACTGTTCCTTTCCCATTTCTCTTTGACCTTGACACAGGAAACAGCCAATTCCTACTTGTGAAAGCATATTGTGGTGCTGAAGTGTGTCTTTACACTGATGTGTGTGATAGCGGTGAGTGTGTTTGGTAGAGAGAGAGGGAGAAAGGGAGTAAAATCTGTATATAATAGTACTAAGGAACTGGATTTGTGAAAAGACACAAGGAAGAGGGAGCATCAGGAAGGAAAACTGGCCACATGAAGAGGCTGCGTCTTGTACTTCCCATAATGTTGAGCTATTTTTTTGTCCTTTTTTAAAGCAACATCATTGTTCAGTCTTACTGCTTGGTTTGTAATTGGCTGTTTAATGGAGACACAGTCAAGAATAGAAAGTGAATACCCAAATCGCATCCCTTCTTGTACCTGAGCTACCCCAGTTTGGAACTTCAGCTGGAGAAGACTGATTGTAAACTGTTTGGGCAAGTGAATGTGTTTTAACTGGTTTCATATGCTGAGCCATCAGTGTGGCATCCTCATTTGTGACTGAGCACCTAGGAGTTACTGCACTACAACTGAATACTTCTGGAAAGACCAGCCAAAAATCGAGGCCAGACATGTGTGAATCTGAAGCAAGAGATGCAGATTGCGTCTGAGATCGCAGCTCTGCTGTGGCTCTGGTCTTGCTTCCAATAAATTCATCTTTAGAACTCCAAATTCTGATACTCTGTCTGCCTGGGAGGAAATTCTTATGTCTCATTGTGTCTGTTTTTCTTTCTTCTGGGACATCAGCTTTCAGCTTTGTTTCCAGATATCTGTGGGTTGTGTTTTTGAGGATTAGTGTTCCCACAAGAAGCTTTTTTCGCTTTCTTCTCTTGCTGATGATGTGAGCTTCCAAATACAGCTCCAGGCTGATAGAAGTGGGATTTTGTTCACTAATCACTGCTCTTATCTGGGTACACAAGTCCCAGTTTAGAAAAAGGTTCCATTTAACGAGGGCGTTGGCTTTGCAAGAAGAAAGGCTCTGGGGTGCCTTGTGAAGTCCTTTTCTTAGTGTGTATGTTATCCCTGCAGCTCCTGGCTGAGGGCATTCCTTAGGCTATCAGAACATTCCATAGGGAATTAAGGAGGAGTTTTCCAGAATTGTCCAGATGCTGTCATGTCGTGGTAATAGCAGTTTGGAAAATCTTGCTCCCTGCTATTGTTCCCTACTTCAGGATGCACAGGAGCATCTTGTGGGTTACCAGAAGGTTCTCCATGCTGTTGAACCACCGTTTGCTTCCAGCTCTGCAGTTACCTAGAGTGTGCCTACTTTTTCCTCCTGGTTGAAGCCAGCAGGTATTCATTCCTCAGTTCAGAGGAGGCTCTCTGTGTATCAGCCAGCCCTTGATTGAAAGCTCTTTGTATTCTGCATCTGAGGTTTTGGCTGGCTCCGCTCTGTCTGTAGGAATTGAAGTGCAGGGTTTGTTCCTTGACAGCGAGGCAGCAAGGTTGAAGCTTGTGCTGGGTTTTGGTGTTAACAATAAATGTTATCTGACTCTCAACTAGCTGAATAGCTTTGAGACATAACACTGATACAGCTAAGCCACTGGGAGATGTGTGTGAGGGGCAAAGAGGAATTAAAGTGCAAGCCAGAAGGTGTGGATGCACTTAGGTGCAGGCCACAAACTTCTAATGGTATGTGGCTTTGCAGACTCTTAGGTGGATTGCCTGCAGTCAAGTGCTGCTGTTGTACTGCCTGATGGCCTCATGCTGAGAAAAAACACCTTTAAATTGCAAATTCCCTTCTCATTTATGCTAGTGCATGCTGTCAGGAGTTTGAGGCCTGTTGCAAAGGCTGGAAGTCCTTGGAAAGCTGGCCAAATTTGAGGCGAGTCTGCCATGTAACTTGTTGGTAAAGCTTTCTTTTCCATGCTTAAGCAGATGCTTTGCCTAATGCTTTGTAAGTGCCAGTTATAACTACACAGGCATTGTGAGTGCACCAAAGGATAAGGGAGTGATACCATGGTAGATTATCCATATTGCTGGTCTGCAGCTTGTCTGTGTCAAGGATTCATCAAAGGGTGATCATCCCTATAAGCAGAAGTTATATACCTCACCCCGTAGGTTCAGCTTGGACAAAGTTAAAGTGAAGGTTGTCAGAGCTGAAACCACAGTGAGCAGTTTGAAGTAAAGGTTTCAGATATTTCTGGTACAAGCTATAATGTGCTGGTGCCCACTGCAGCGTGGATCCATATAGGGACAACCTCAGAGCTTCAAGCACGCTTTGAAACTCCCTGGTGTATTTATTAGACATGAAGATCCAGAGGATACCAGTTTTCTTAGACTTGCCTTCCCTTTAAAACAAATACACCCTCTGTGAAGGATGGTTTTCTTGGTTTAGGGGTCTTTTTCATGCTGCAGTCTTGTAAACTGCAAAGGAAGGGGGTTTTTCCCCCTCCTTTCTCTTTGGCCGTCTGCTTGCGGAAGGCCTTTGTGCAAAATTACTTTATCCACTTGATAATAAGATAAGCAGAGCGTGCTTATCCAGCAGGATTGCCAAATATTAGGGCTGGGCATATGCTGCAGAGTCCAAGAGAAGGAAACTTGTTGCACCCGGGGCTGCTTCAGTGCAGGATTTACTCTCTGGGAATCTGTCCTTGAGCAGTGAGCTGGGGAGGATACATTTCTGTTTCAGGGAGCTTCTCTAATCTGCAGTATATATTGTTCTTTCGTGCAAGCTGTGAGAAATAGCCAAGTAGTGGATAGAAGGAATGCGTGCCACACGCTGTGCTTCCTATCAGTTTCTTCTCCCAATGAGAGTAAGTTTGCATTGAATTTGATCCCAGTTTCAATCTTTTATGTTTCCTCTGACCACTGTAGGCAACTGAAACAATCCCTTGTTTTTTCAGTGCAGTGGTGTACGTTGTGGTTCTGAGAGGCTACACCACAGTGGAAGAGGAGCAGAGACCTTGTGGTTAAGCACGTGATGTGGGATTGCATTGCTGTGGATAACTGTTCATCACCTAAACTATTGTCTTCTGAATCATTACATGCAAAGGTAGAATTGAGGACAAGTGTTCCATTTAAAAACAAAACCCAAAGCCCAAACTTGATGACATTTCTTTGCAAGACACAGCCTGCTTTTCCTGCTTTCTTCATCAGGCTTCCTTTTGAAAGAGTGCTGTAGTAGCCAAAACTTGCCCTGTCATCTCCAACTGAAAAGCCTTGCTCCATGTAGCACCTCTCTGCTGAGGAAAACCCTCAAGAGAAACCCTGGAGTAGTCCATAATTCCCATGAAGCTTTAGGCAGGTTTTGGTTTCTTTTTGAAGAAGAAATCAAGGAATCAATTGCCCACCAGCAAAAGCTGTTGTTCCTTTGGAAATGCTCAAGAAATGAATTGAAAATTGGAGCAGGATTCTGAAAGAATTGCCTGAGATCCTTGTTGAAAGACTTTTGTGTAATAATATACAACGTGCTTCTATGCAATGATTGCAAAATATTGCACAGGAATGTGGTTAATGCCAAGAGGTCGTGTTAAATATGAGGAAGCTAAGAGGCTGTGTCAGATGGAATGGGAATCACTGGGGAAATATTCATGTTAAATTGCATGAGCTTTGTATTACACCCTAAATAACCAGTACTTGGCCATTCAATTAATTACAACTTAGACAAAAATAGAGCCTAAATCTTCTCATCCCTAATCCAGTACCTTATCCATTGGTCCATGATCAATGGATAATCTTGTCTTCATCTGTGGAAAGAATGGAGTTTTTTCTCTGCTTCTAAGTTAGCACTGGAAAATTTGGGGTTGTGTGGTCAAGCCAATTCACTTTCTTGTTGCTGGGGAAAGGGGACAAAGCTGTGCTTAACCCCCCCCCCCCCCCCCCACCCCCCCCCAAACCCCCCCCCCCCCCCCCCCCC
>WYDI02028551.1:72322-106368 GCA_009867235.2 Psittacus erithacus
AGAAACCAAAATCAAATGCAGCCCAACTAACCCAACCAACCCCCCCAAAAAAAGCCCAAAGCAAATCAAAACTAAACAAGTCCCACCATAAGCTGTGGTTTATGGTCAGAGGGTCTCAGATCCATGATTCTTCATGGAGCCGTCTTTGCTAAAGATATAAATATATGGAGGGAAAGAAACCAAGCAAACAATTACCCACCCTCCCCTCCTCTTTGCCTGATTATTCCCTTAAATCCCTTTGCCTCTTGGTGCTGCTCCCTCGGCCAGCTGGCTGAGCGTAATCGTCTTGGATCGGTGATGTCTGTCGTGATAGCTCTGAACATCATTCATGCATTACAGACCTTAATCTATACCCTTCATGTTTGTTAAGAGTCAGTGTTTGCAGTTCCAATTCAAGTAGAGCCTTAGGAGAAGAGGCATAAACCAGTGCTCTAGGAGCACGTTTAACTGAGAGCTGGGGTTGCAGCATCCTGACGTTTGGAATGATGTTTTTAGCTGCTGAGAGTCAGTGAGAAAGTGCAAGCTTGCATCCTGTCCCAGGATGGTACAAGGGACATTATGTCTGCGCAGCAGCATTTAAAATGGAGCAGATTATTCTTCCAGAGTGTTCAATTTGTTATTTTCAGTACCATAACTTCTGGAGGGCTCAAGATGACGGAAACTTGTTTATGGCAAGGAACAGGCACCGAGTGGAAAGAGTGCTTGAGCATGCACGGCTCGTACACGGCCCAGACAAATGACATGGTGAGGGTGCAGAGAAAAAACCCCTTTGTCCTTCAGTTTGGAGGCGGTGGAAGAAGAGTGGGAATGTCCTGCCCACAGCTCTGCTCCTGTGCTCTCTGCACATTAAGCAAAGCTCGCCTGGGGACAGCAGAAATCCAGCGAGTTTCATGCACTTGTGTTTCAGTGACCTTGAGATGAAAATACTGCTCAAACCCCGGGTGCTGAAGAGAGAGGAGCCTACATCTCAAAGTGATGCTTCTGAGTTGTGGAGACCACAGTTATTACTTTGTACCTTATACTGTACTAGATCTTGTCCAGATAATATTGAGAAACAATATCTGTACCAGGGCAAGCAGCTCAGGGTTGGGGCTTTCTTTGCCTTATCTACTAAAACATTCTCTTTCAACCTTCCTTTGAAGGAAGGTTTTAGGCTGAGTTGCAGGAGAAAATAAAGAACCTGTACAAAGTGGAGCTCAAGCACAATCCAGAAGATGATTTGGGTGAAAATACACTCCATGAAAAAGATGATTTTAAAGGGGTGAAGTGGAATTGGACTGGGATACTTGACTCTATTTCTGTTTGCCAGATTGATGCTGTATGATCTTGGGCCGGTAGTTCTGTGTGCGTGTCTGTGTGTTTCTGCCTCATCTGTCAAATGACCAGACCAGTAGTTCTGTGCTGTATGAGCTTTATGGAGCAAGGATTGCCACTTTCAAAACGCATAGCATGGTGTGCCCTGTCAGTACAACCCCAATGGATAGCTAGAGTAAATGTGAGGGTGTCAGTCCATGGTAGGAAGGGACACCTTCTGCCCTACTCTGAGGGCCCAGATAGGGCAGAGGTGGCTTCACAGCAGTCCATCTCAAATAAGCAGGCTCAACAGATAGAAACATGGTGAGAATGGCAATGGCCGTAGACAGGCAAAACTAAGTATGAATGTTCTTGTTTCCCTTTGACAGGCTGGTACCGAGGATACACGCTCCGGAATAAATCCAAGAAGGTATGAGCTCATTTTTCAGGAGCTGATGTTGATTTCACACCTTGCCAGACCTCATCATCCAGTGCTGGACTTGGCTGTGCTTCTACTGTATTTCATGTCTTAATATTGTGCAGGACTCCTGATCTCCATGTCCTTTTCCTTAGTGATAGAAAGAAGTGTCCTTGAGCTAAATGTTTCAGAGCCATTAACTGGGTACTCCTCCACTGTAAGCATGCGTAAGGGAGTTTAAAGTAGCAAAATTGACTGTTGCATATCTGCATATGCTAGCTTACTGCTTCAACATTATGGTCTTGGACCTGTACACATCCAGCATTAGTTCTATGTAATGCTAAGGTTAGAGTTTTGATTTGACTTGGAAAATATTCCCAAAAATTATGCATGCATGGATCTCAGCCAAACTGCTTGAGGTTTGTGAAACCAGGCTGAAAACTGCATGGAAATCTGGTTTCCCATAGGAATCCTGGCACCTCTCATGTGGTAACATCCATCACAGCCTCCATTTTTCAGGCGTAAAGGGAGTGAAAAGAAAACAGAAAAGGATTCCAGCACTCCTAGAAGGTTTCCCTTAAATAAAGGAAACTTGGAGCAGGTGAATGTCTCCAAATGGTGTTGTGTGTTAGGTTTTTCTAGAGAACCACAGGTCCAGGGCAGCTTGACAAATGACTCCAGCAGTGTTCTGCAGCAAGGGCAGATGAGTACAGCTGATAGTTTGCAGGAGTTCATAGGATTTCAGTCAGGAAGATGAGGGTTGTTACAGTGAAACAGAGACTTCGCTCCTCTGAGTTGCTTATATCAAATACAATGCTCAAGCTTGCAGCCTGATGCTCTTTGTGTGACCTAACACGTTTCTGTTAAACAGTAAACATCACTCACAATTCCTGTTCTCATCGTGCTTTTACCCCTTTTCCCTGCTTTCTGCTGAATACATTTTTGTCATGTTATATCCGAGGGTGCAATTGATTTACTTGATTTCTGTACTTATTTTTAGGGCATTTTCCCAGAAACTTACATCCATTTAAAAGAGGCCATTGTGAAGGACCGGGGGTAAGTTGGCACTTCCCGAGATGTACTTTTTGGTAGCATTTAGGAACCAACAAACAAGCAAACAGCTTTAGTGATGGTCGTAATGAATGCTACTGCTCTGTGTGTGTAGCAGCGCACAGGACCTGTGCGAGTGTAACTTCTTTTTTGTCAGAGCATTGGACATACCAAGCCAGTTGTAGGTATAGGTGCAGGAGAATACTATTTGCAAGCATGAGAGGGCTCTGCTAGACAAGTTAGTAGTGAGGCAGGTCAATCAAGCTGCATTTAGCTCCTCTAGGGACTCCTGCAAGTCATATCTTGGCTCCTGCTCACAGCCAAGTAGCCAACAGGAGTGTGGATTCCTTCCTGTCTTGGAAAACACTTAAGGAAATGACTCCTCATTTGATTCTTAGAGCTGATTCTGTGATCATTATAGTGGAAGGGAAACAGCAGTTGCAAAGGAAGAGACTTTAGAAAGTACTTTTTTTACTAACTGTGGCCAGGTTACTATTGCAAGTGGTGATTCTCCCAAACCTTATTTCTGTTGAGCATGTGTCTGGAATGGATCCATTGATACTAACATGACAAAGAAACTTGAAACATGTTTGCATTAAAAATGGACAATGAATGTGCCTGTATGTGTTGGAGAGTCAATTAAACAACTTCAGAATCTTGGCATCATGTGAACTGTGAATATCATCTGAAGCTCCATTTGTGTAGTTATCAAAAAAGGGATCTTTTACTGCTAAGTTTTAATCTCAAGTGTAACACCTCTGTTTCTGTCTTCTATTTTTTTATCCAGACAACATGAAACAGTGATTCCAAGTGAATTGCCCCTTGGACAAGAGCTCACTTCTACCCTGAGGGAGTGGGCAGTTATCTGGCACAAGTTATATGTGGTAAGTTTTCTTTAGTGGATGGTATTTTGTTACGTGACCCCAGGTGAGATGAGGCTGGGCTTTTTGCAGGGTGCTTGAAGACTTTGGAATAGAACATTATGAGGAACTGTAAAACTATCAGTATTGTCAAATTGGTTTTAAGAGGTTAAAAACGTTTTACTTTAATCCATGTACTTGCATAAGTGTGATGACACAGCACTGGTGAAGCACTGATTGGCACAAGTCACACTTGTCATCATGTCAGGCGGTTGGGGCTCTGTGTGTCACAGCTCACTAGTAAAAGGTTCCTGCTTTGTTGTGTGTCTGTCCTGTTGAGGGCAAGTTATGCAATGTTCTTTTAGCAGAACCTTTAACAAGTATGACCTCTGCTTTTCTAGGTGTATTGTAGGTACTTAACAGAATGGTTGATCCTCACCCCAGAGTGCCTGCAGCTCAAATAAGCAAGATGGCCAAAGGATGGGAAGAGAATTAGGGCCATGTATGGAGGGCAAAGTCACAGTAACATATTTAGATCTCAGTAGGGCAGCAGAGATGCCTCTTGTCTCCTAAGTCTGTTTGGTAGCCTGGCCATATGATAGTCACCTCATAGAAGTCAGAAGCCAAGGAAACACATAGAATGGGTGGTTTTGCTGAGGTAGGTGCATTCTTGGTCAAAGAAACACAACTGGAGTTCATAATGAATTGCCTCTTTTGAAGGTGATTATTAAGGCATATTAAAGAGAATCAAACTTGATTTTTCTTGGGTTAGTAGTGAGTTCAGCCTGTATTGTGGGTGCTCTGAGACTTCCATTCAGATGAGGGGATGGGTTTAAATTATCTCTAACCATTCAGTTTACCCAGAGCAAGCTTTCCTATTGAGAACTTCACCAGGCCACAAGTACATTTTATGTGCCACAAAACCACAAGAACTTATTCCCCCCTCTTAATTTAATGTGAAGCTGTATGTGGGGGTATTACTGTATGAAAAGAGAGGTTTGTTCCTGGCTTTTCTTTTTAACTCAGTAGCTTTAGTATCCTAGCCTCAGACTCTGTTTTTCTTAAGAGCAAAACTCTTTCATGTTCCTGTGCTTAACCAATAGAAGTCTTAAAATAACCTTGGAAAATGTTGTGGTTAGAAATGGATTTGAGTTTATTTTCTTTTCCTCTGCAGTATGTATATAAAGAAAAGAGGAATAAGAAAGGCTGAAGGAGGAAGGAGGTATTTGAGGAGAAGAAGGAAACACGGTTGATTTTTTTTTTTCTCTTTGGCAGCATTTCACTTCTTCATTTCAGAGCCCACTTCTAACACCAGTGGGTATTATCTCCACTGCAAAATAGATATAAAAATGGGTGAGAGTTTTTAACTCCGTGTAGTTCATAGGAGCCAGGTAATATAAACAGCTGGGGAGATAATACAGCTTTAGCCAGCTGTCGTAGTGAGATCTGCTTTGTGTTTCCCTGAAAGCTAACACCAGTTACCTTCTCTTTATCATTATTTTTCTGCAAGTTAGGAACACGTTTGCTTTCTTTGTTTTCTAAATATGTCTCTAACATCTTCCCCGCAGGAAGTAAAAGACTCATCTTGGCCCAAATCAAAAGGAAGATGGCTTTTTATAACTCCCTTTAGAGTTGTGTTCTCAGGGGGCAAATTAGGAGTAGTTGATATCATTGATGTTCTTTGCTGAGAGCAGAGTGGGGAAGTAATTGAACTGAGCCTCTCTTTCTGGCTGTGTGGGGGCAGTTGGGGTTCATGGTTAAACATTAACAGCTTTGCTACAGAGAAGTGACAGTAGTCAGCTGCTGCCTGAAGCATTGGCCAGTTCCTGCTGGCTGTTGAGTGAGATATAAGAGTCAAGAACCCTTTGATGGTCATTTTGGAGCTGCATCACTATAAACATTAAAGTTTAATGTCCATTGATTTGTGGCACCTCCCTCTGAACATGAGCTGCACTTGGCACTCAGTGCAGGTCAGAATCATCCCAGTAGCTGGCTCACTGTGTGCTGGTAGAGGCTGGGTTCTCTTTTGAGTGATATAAATGATTTAGCTGACACTTCTAAAAGCTTAGTTGCTTAAGTGCATACAAATATGGTAGGTTACCACATAGCCATCCACATTTTAATTATGGCATCAACCTTGGAGCCTGAAACTATGAGAAAGAGGTGATAAGTGTGACTGATTTCATTAGGGTGGAACTAGTAAACAGCATGAGAAGTATTTCCATGAATTAAAGATGATAGCAGTTGGAATGGCAGGAGGAAACTCTTCACGAAGCAGGTTTTGGTGTCCTGTTCAGTCAGTGCTTTCTAATTACAGATGCTGCATTTATAGCACAAGGTGGAAATGCAGTGACTGATGACAGGAGCAAACAGGAGGGAGTACCTGGGTAGACTGGGGAGGTGGTGCCTGGGAATCCAGTCATGTGAACTTCTTGTTGCATTCAGGGACAATCTCTGGCATGGTAGATGCTGAGCAGCTGCTGCTGGGGTAGTGCATAAAAGCATGGGATGAGACAAGACTGATTTCATTCAGTTCTGTACAAATGTGTAAGGTGATATTCAGCCTTATATACCGATAGACACCAGCCAGAGAGATTATTGGGTTTCTACAGAGCTGCTGTGATTTGCATGAAACTCTTATCTGCAGATCACACATGGGCACAGTGATCTATGTGTGAGTTCCCAGTGGGTAGAGAATGAACCTTGACATACAATGTGCATACTGTCAGGGAAGCAGTGTATCCCAGATATTGCTGCATTTACTGCTATTCCTGTTTTTAATGTAACGGATTTTGGGGATGTGATGGGACAGGGTAAGAAAGCAGGCAGTCATGGAAATGGAGGAGAAGCAGACATGAGAAGAATCCAATGTGGGCTTCAGTGTTGGTCATCTGTGTTAATATTTATGTGTTGGTATCACCTTTAGACTTGTAAAAGCAAATTAAGTTTTTGCCTCAGAGTCTCACAGTGTAAGTGGGCAAAAAAACCTGGAAATTGTCATAAGGACTGATTTGCTGAATGTCACACGTTCTGAGAGTGGCAGAGGTGGGGAGAAAGCCTTTGTATATGATGTTGGCATTCCTGTCTCAGTCTGCTAGAACACAGTTGCAGTCATTTAACATCATCTCTCCATCCTGTATATTGAGATCATCCATCAGAGCCAGAAATCTGGTTTTGTCTGTGAAGTTTGTCTGAAATAATGTCCTGAGGAAAAGGTGAAGACCCCAAATCTTGAGACACTTAAACCATGGCAGTGCGAAGTACTTGTTCCCTGGCTCTCATCTTGTAGTGTTGTAAAGTGCCAGTTTCTCAGATAGTTCTAGTTAAATACAACTGGTATGATAGATTCAGTTGAGCACCTTTCAGCAGGATCACTGAGCTCTTTGGTTGAAAGTGTCCCTTTTTGTCCTGTAGACTAACAAGACAACACAGTTCCGGCATGTCCAGCAACTGACTTACAGCCTGATAGAGTGGAGGTCACAGATACTGTCTGGAACCCTCCCCAAAGATGAGCTCGCTGAGCTCAAGAAGAAAGTCACTGCTAAGATTGACTATGGCAACAGGTAAACTCCAGGCTGGGTCTTGAGGGGAGGGAAGAATCCAAATCCCAGTAAAGGATATAGATGGTTACTAACGGAAAATAATGGAAATGACCACAAGGGGAGCACTGAATTAAGTGTCCCCTGGAAAGGGGACAATTAGAGCTTCCAGTTCCCATTGCAATGTAACTAGCCTGGCATGTGGGCTTGTGGCAGTTGGTTCTTCATATGCCAGCAATCTCTTTGACTTGGCAGGAGACCTTGCCTGTCTTCATTCTGCATAACTGCTGGCGCATGATGGCATTTCCCATGGAGCACAGTTTGCGCCTGGCTGGCAGGAGCTGGGATTTGGATGCTGGCAATGAAGTAAACTCCTTTCTCAGCAGCTGAGTAATATCATTCTATAGGCTACCAAAACTCCACCTTTCATTAGTTTGGAGAGAGCAGGGATTGTCTCCAGAACCCATTTATCTGCCTGTCAGACTTGATTGAGGTCAAATAAGTCAATTAAGAAGAAAGCTTATGGTAAAGAATAATAATCAGCCATAATCTATAAGCTTGATAGGTACACCTGGTGTTTTGTTGAAAAAACAACCTTTAAGCAGGAGCAAAAGAGATGTCACCTTAAAATTAAGGTACCTGATTAATTATTTTTCCCTGCAATGGGAAAATGGAGAATAACTATTTTGAGGCAGGGAAACCAGCAATGTGATTATTACGTGAATGGAGTTGGTTTGCATTGGTGCAGTCCACAGCTGGAGCTGTGGTTTGTGCTCTTTCAGTGACCTCTGCTTCTTACATCCTGTCATTTCTTTTGTCTTCTGACTTGCATGCTATTCAGGATCCTAGGTTTGGACCTGGTTGTACGAGATGACAATGGGAACATCTTGGACCCAGATGAAACCAGCACAATCTCTCTCTTCAAGTCCCATGAAACTGCATCCAAGAGGATTGATGAAAGGATACAGGAAGAGAAGGTACATCTCTTGTTGTTGGCTTTGTCCTCTTCAGTTAACTAGTACCCACTGTATTTTTACATTCCTCTTAAGGAGATTGTGCTGCTTTGGCAGCAGAACTAAACTCTTCTGTTTGTTTTTTAATGGAAGTGCTCTCCTTTGCAGTCCCTGCAACAGAATTTGGACCTCCGAGGGCAGCCAATATTCAACACGACACATACCTACAGCCTGTATGTGAACTTCAAGAACTTTGTCTGCAATATTGGAGAAGATGCAGAGCTGTTAATGAGCCTCTATGATCCTGATCTCTCCAAATTCATCAGGTGAGGGGTTTCTGTAGATGCAGAAGTAATTTAGGCATCACGGGGGTCATTCTGAAGAAGTGAGTAAAGATTAGAAAGGAAGATCCAGCAGTTTTCCAGTTCTGTTGGTTGCTGCCCCAGTGGAAATTTGGAAGCGGGTTATTTAATTTCAGATGAGATTTTTGAGAAGTCAAGGTTCTGAGCCCATGCACTTTTAAAACAGGGCATTTTGAGGGTGTTTAGTCAAAATCTCAGATTGTCTTTTTATACTCTTAATTTTCCCTACTGTTGTCACTAGACTTGATACATCTGATTAATTGCTTCCAGTTGAATCATGTATATATGCATGATGTTTGCTGTCGAGTCAGTGCAAGTTCACACCTAAGAGTTGGGCATCTTTTACCAGTAGGGGATGATATGAAGAACTTTATCACTGAAGCATGTGTGTGTCAGGCACACTCTGTCTCCATCGTTGGAGTTATCAGAAGTGCCATGAAGTCAGAGTTCTATAGGGAGGTAACTAAGGATGCTCACTCACATCCTGCTTGCCTTCTGCTTTCATTGCAATGAGTCAGTTCAGAACCACTTTGAGATAGAAGATTTTTTGGTAGAAATTTTCAAGTATTCCTAAAAGATCCAAATGCCTTTGAGCTTTTGCCAGGAAATGGGAATTTCAGGTGTTGGTTGATTTAACTTTCTTCCTTTATTTGCAGTGAAAATTACCTGGTTCGTTGGGGCAGTAATGGGATGCCTAAAGAAATTGAGAAACTAAATAACCTTCAAGCAGTCTTTACTGTAAGTGACTGTATTTACACCCTGGAGATTCTTCCTCATGCTGCAGACATTTGAGTTTTGGGTTCTTTACCTCTCCCCATGGAGCAGGGACAGGGTCACATGCAGCGTTTTGGGGTGTTTTCATGGACACTTAAGATGTTATAGGTGGCCTCAGAGAAATGCTGAAACATTTTGGGGTTTTTATGTACGTCAAAGCAGCAGTAAAGGTGTATTATTTTGCATAGTACTGTCAGTGAGTGTTGCTCACCCATGCATTGCTGAAAATCCTGTTAAGTGCTTCTCTATGGGAGCCTAACTGCAATGAAAGTCTAGGCTTGAGATCACAGTCGTTTGTTTTTCAGTCCATTGCTTTGCTGATCCTTTTCTGTGTTGGAGTTTGTTACTTGCAACAAGATGTTAGTGGAAGAATTGCACATGAATGGGGTAACTTCTGACAAGTAGCAGAGGTGGCACAAACTAACTGCCTGCTCATCACAATGTAGTATTTTGGCGATAACATCATTTACTCTCCTTCCAGTACCGTGTTATCAGAGAGGAATGAGATGGTTAGAAATTGCTGTGTGAAATTGCCAGTGTTTTGCTGGTTTTTCCCCTGGGGCTCAAAGGGAACAGGTTTTAATTGTAAAAACCCAATAGATTTCTTTTTATATGTGTGTACAGTGTAACAAAACCCATTGTATTCCCTCTGTCTTCTTTGCTTCCGTTGCTGAAGCAGACTGATGTAAACTGGATTTTAAATGATTTCTAGGATTTAAGCAGTTCTGACTTGATCAGACCGAAAATCAGCTTGGTGTGCCAGATTGTGAGGGTGGGGCATATGGAGCTGAAAGATGGGAAGAAACATACCTGTGGACTCCGGAGGCCCTTTGGTGTGGCAGGTATGACACATTCCATCCGTGGAGAAAAGAGCATGGGACAATGGGCTCGCAATAGAGAAGTGTGTGCTGTGTGTCAGCAAAGTCTGCTAACCTCTTAGTGTCAGCATCTCTGGCTTCCAAATGGAGATGCTGATACTGAGCTGGATGTAGTACCCCTTTGAGACCTTCTAATGAATGTTGTATATGAAGATGAAATACTGTTCCTGTTCTCTTCAGTCACTCCCTAGAATGATAACACACTGCCATCAGCACAGTAGACTTTTTCAGATATTTATCAAGGAGGGATTTGCTCCTCTGGACTAATGGGATAAAGCTGGAGGTTTTAAAGGAGCTTTGGTGAATGAGATGTCCAGTTCCTGTTCAGTTCCTGTGATACCTTGTGAAGAGACCAGCTTGAAATTTGTGGTGGAAAACAAATTCAATATAACCAGCATTTGAAATCTAGGTGTCATTTCTTTGCCTTGAAATGCTGGAGTCCCACCAGGTTTTTATCAGAGAGTATATTCACATTCAGTACCGTACGCTGACTTACACATCAGTGGAAAAGTGCCTTTTAAATAGTTGAGATGAGAGTGATACTGTCATGAGTGGCATTGGCCCAAAATAAGCAATTCTTTTTTCCAGGCTCATAGCAGAAAGTTCTCTCTGTATTCTTTAGCAACTTGGCAAAACTGTGTGATGAACTTGTGTCATTGCAGTGATGGACATAACTGATATCATACATGGGAAGGTGGACGATGAGGAAAAGCAACATTTTATTCCATTTCAGCAGTAAGTACTGGACTTCAGAGTTCATCGCAAATTTGGCTTATTTAAAGCAGTTGTCCTTTGGAGAAGGACAAATTTGTATGGGAGCCTGGCACTGTACCAAGGTCTCTACAAATAGAATAGCTTACAACAGTCGTCAGCTCTTTGAAGGGAAAGGTTTTTGTCAGTCCTCTGAAGCCTTTGTTTCCCCCTTTTGGTTTGCATGTCTGCGTGGTAAGAGAAATTGCTTAGGGAGTTGTGGCAATGCAGCTGAAATTGCCAGGTACCCTTATCATCTGAGGTAAGAAAGAAGAGCACAAAGGAATGTTGTGGGGTCTGAGGGATGAGACCTTCAAAACTATGAGGGGGTTGAGAGGCAAGGTTTTCAGAAACACTTGAACTTGGAGCTAGAGTATGTGCTGAGCTGCTCCTGTGTGAGGCCCGCAGCTGGATTTGCTCTCACAGGCCTGCAAGGTCTGTGGATGGAAAACAAGAGCTGTGGAGCTGGCTGCGTTTGTGCTTGTCCTGAAGGCTGCTATAGACAAATGTAGTCACCGAGTCTGTAGGTCAGTGTTACTTATCCTAAGTCTGAGCTAGCACTGTGGCGCATTTCCTAGTTTGAGGGTTTAAATGTGTTTCATTGGGTTTGTGTAGATGAAGAAGTAAGAAAATTCCCATGGAATCCTTTAAAAAGAAATCTCTTTGGAAAACAGCCAGTATTGGCCAGTCCTTTCCTTGCAGAGCACATGTTCACTGCTAGTCTGTCTGCTTCCTGGTCCCTCTTGTTGTTCTTCTAGGATTGCCATGGAAACATACATCAGACAGCGACAGCTCATCATGTCCCCACTGATAACTTCCCATGTGATTGGAGAAAATGAGCCCCTCACTTCTGTCTTCAACAAAGTCATTGCTGCAAAGGAAGTGAATCACAAAGGGCAAGGTATAGCAGTTGGGTGAGAACCTAATGTAAAAACCTGGTGCAGGGAAGGGTTCCCCTGGCGTACAGAGGAAGATAAATGGCTTATAAAAGTCCAGAACTCAGGAGTTTGCTCCCTTCCCTGAGCCAAACGGATGTCTTTGTAATGTTTGTGAGGGGAGTTGGAACTAGATGATCTTAAGTTCCTTTCCAACCCTAACTGCTCTATGATTCTATGATCTGTTCTGGCTTGTGTGAAAAGAGCTTCTCTTGCTGGTGATTTATTTATTGCTAATGCAGTACTACTTTTTAGATGGACATAAGATGTTTTTAAGTCAACATGGCTCTGGATTTAAGTTGCAATATTCAGGATTCTTCTGCTCTTGTGTGTCTGGACTTTACTCAAATACACTGGCAGGTTCAGCTCAGAAAGTATGTATTTTATGTCAGAGAGTCTGCACAGTAAGGTCTTATTCTAGGAACTAGAGAAGCGGGCAAGTGAGAACCAGCTTGGGATATTTAAGGCATTCTTGCATGGAGATCACATGAAGCAAGTTTTCTGTTAAGCATAAGCTCAAATGTCATGTTTCCATACTCTGTTTTTCAGTAAACAAGCATTCCCTTTCTTTTCTTAGGTCTTTGGATCTCCCTGAAGCTGCTTCCTGGTGATCTAGCACAGGTTCAAAAGGATTTTTCCCACCTTGTAGACAGATCAACTGCTGTGGCTCGCAAAATGGGATTCCCTGAGATAATCCTTCCTGGTAAGTCCCATGTGCCTCTCCCCGCCATGGAGTGAAAGAGCCGTTTTCTGCTATGAACAGACTTTAAAGCTGTCTGAAAACTTGTGTTCATTTTGCTTTGAACTTCCAGCTGATCTTTTCTTTGTATCAAAGAAGTGAAAACATCAGCTTCCTTTTTATATTGAAAACTGATAGTGTGTACACTTTGGGGAAGCAAACCTCTCTTTAGTCAGAGAGACATTTTTGTTGCATATAGGTTTGACCCTGCTTGATTCAATCTATTCGGAGTGGACTTAGCCCTATAGAGCTCAGTACATTGAAAAGAAGGTACATAGACAGGGGTTTATTAAAAGGAGAATGGTTCATTTTAAAAGGTTTTGTATAATTTGAGATGAAGATGAAATGTTGTGACGTTAGGGGTGGTTAAAGGCTCAGTAAAAGCTGAGAAGAAGGTAAGGGTAATGTTAAATGTCAACCCATAAAGCTGTACGAGAAGACCCAACTCATTAAGGGCTATGAATTTTAGGTGATGTTCGAAACGATATCTATGTCACCCTGATACAAGGGGAGTTTGACAAAGGGAAGAAGAAGACTCCCAAGAATGTAGAAGTCACCATGTCCGTGCATGATGAAGATGGAAATCTCCAAGAGGTAGGAGGAGGTTACAAGGCTACTGTCTTTGCTAGATGATAGTTTCAGTCTGTAGGACCTTAAGTATTGCATGTATGCAAGAATTGTCTGATAACGAACAGAAAAGATTATAGAGGATCTCAGTGACCCAGTTTGAATACTTGCTTTGGTATTGATTTGGGTTTTTTATAATCAATGAGATGTAAGCAGATCTTTAGAGATTCTGTTAATTGAGCTCTCTTGACCGGAAAGCACGGACTTGAGTAACTGTGGCAGTTATATGCTCTGAAAATTTCAGACCCAAGATACTTCTTGCTTTCACTCAAGACCTTACCTCTTCTTCCCCCCACTACCCTTGTCTTTTTGTCCAAAGAAAGCTATCCATCCTGGTGCTGGTTATGAAGGTGTCTCCGAATACAAGTCTGTTGTTTATTATCAAGTCAAGCAACCTTGCTGGTATGAAACTGTGAAGGTAGGAGTGTGGAATTTAGTCTTGCTTGCTTTGTGTAGAAAGGGAACTAGTTTAAAACCAGTGTCTGCACCAGTAACAGAATGTTCTGTAAATTGACTGGAGATAGAGAATGCTGGTGCTGCATTTTCCCCTGTGTTATCATGTGCAGGTGTCCATTGCTATAGAAGAAGTCAGTCGTTGCCATTTAAGATTCACTTTCCGTCATCGGTCATCACAGGAATGTAAGTACCAGAAGATCTGCAGGAATCCTGTCCTCTTCCTACTCTCACTGAGGTTTTCCTGAGTATCCACCAAAGGTGCAGCACTTGCATTTCTACCTATTTCCAGTGTTGTGCATTTTCTTGCAAGCAGCCTTTCAAAAAGGTTTGGTGCTGGTTTTGTTCAAAACCTGAAATGAGATGGGGAGGAACATGTTAGCTCCCTTGAAAGCCAGTTGTCAGTGTTCATTGCTGCTTTGGATTTTGTGTGTATGGTGTTGGTTTTAACTGATATCAAAATTCAGTGCAAGCCTGGTGGGCTTCTGATGATCTTCCTATAGAAGGATTTCTCATTAGGGTAATGAAAGTTAAAGCCCTGAAACAAGATCAGCAGTGTAAGACAGATGTGTGATGCTGTTAAATAAAGAAGCTGCATGTAGTTAGCTGCATTATGGCTAGTATGGGCATAAATAGGACAATTCCTAATAAAGCTTTTTTCCTTTTGTTTGCAGCTAGGGATAAGTCTGAGAGAGCTTTTGGCATGGGCTTTGTGAAGTTGATGAATGCAGATGGAACAACACTGCAAGACGGCAAACACAATTTGATTGTTTATAAGGTAGTTTGGGCATTTGCAGTCTTCACTTTTGTTTGACTAATCAGAGCAACTCTCTTGGCTGACCTTTTTCCTAGCAATGTAGATATCAGCATTGCGGAGATCTTAAATAACTTTTCTAGGATAATAGGGTGGTAGATATGTAGATATTCACCTCGACAGTGTGCAGCAAACAGGCAGGTGAACACCTCCTTTGGAGGATCAGTGTGTGATGAGAAGAGAGACCTGGTGCCTTGAATCACAATAAGAGGAAAAAGTTAATTCATTGCAGTAGAAAGTGAGGGGAGCAGGAGCCCTCCTAAACTTTGTGGCTCAGCTCTGAAAAGAGCGGAGTTCATTGGCGGTATGGGCAATTTCTGTTCCCTGAAGTTAGGGGCCTGGATAATGCGAGTAAACAACTCTAGCCAGGAAAAGGTGTTTAAAACCCTCTCTGGCCATCTTGAAGTGTGCCTGCAGATGAGAACTGCAGGAGTTCAGATGAGGTGTGCTCAGTGTGAGATAACCCTTGTCTTTGCTGTGTTTAATCAACAGGGTGATAACAAGAAAATGGAAGATGCTAAATGCTACTTAACTCTTCCTTGTACCAAAACGGAGATGGAGGAGAAGGAAACCCCCTCGGGGAAGAATCTACACCATCTAACCAACTTCACACCCACTAAAGATAGTACAAAAGACAGCTTCCAGATTGCCACTTTGATCTGCTCCACCAAACTTACCCAGAATGGTAGGACTTGCATAAGCAGCCGAGCCGTATGAGATTTGAAATAAAGAGGGTGCTTTCTTTATGCAGTTAACTTTAATCTTGCTGTTCCATGTGCCAGTGGAATCGTGTTGCCCAGTACAAGCTGATGTTACACAGCCACTAGAAACCGTGCCTGCACCTTAATGTCATTTATACAGGAGGTTTCAATTTTAACTATAAGAACCACCTCCAGGAGGCTGCTCTAAGGTAAACACAGGCACTACTGAGAGAGTCACACACCAATAAAATTCCTAGCTTGAAATGCCTTCTCTTGAGTGCATGAGAAGCCTGCAGAATTGTCCACCAAATGCCTTATGTTATCAAATTACACCAAGGTTTCCATTCCTAGCAAAACTCAACTTTCTTGCCAAGACAAAAGAGCCATCTGAAGGTAATATTGTATACATCAGCGTGACTTCTCCTTATAAGCTGGTTCTAAAAATAACCTCTAGTCCTTGTTGTGCATTGGTGTGCAGCCATGAAGTCAGCTGTGATGCTGTATCTGTGTCTAATTGCTGATGTTCTGTCTTGCTAGTTGACCTGCTGGGTTTGTTGAACTGGCGTTCTAACTCCCAGAACATAGCTCACAACCTAAGGAAGCTAATGGAGGTGGAAGGAGGAGAAATTGTAAAGGTATGCAGAGAGATGTGAGTCTCCTTGTTATGCACACACTTAGATATGTGCTTGATGTGGACCTTAAAGGGTTGTAATTGTGCTGTATCCAAAAGCTCTCTGTACAGGCTGTGAGAACCCTTGTAGCTGCTGAGCAATAGAGCAGAAGTTATACTTTGCCCCAAAAGCTCTCATGAGTGGAATTACACAAGTTAAATGTTACCAGGATCAGGGTGATAGTGGTGACTTTATTTTCCCATGTATCCTGAGCAACTAAAGTAAGTGTCGTGTCATTGCAGACCAGTCTTTATGTACAGTGTCATGCCTTAGTACAGTGTAATGTGGTTGATTTGGCTCAGTGCAAGCCTAAACTATAGAGAAAGAATTAAGTGTGTGCAGTAGGTCTCTTGCTAGATAAAAAGGCAATGGAACAGAAAAGTGGGGCTACTCAGAGTTGGTAAGAAAAGATCCTGCTTGCTGTAGTGAGGGAGAATAGTGTGATGACCATGACAAGGACGTGAATGAACACAGGACTAGGATCCCTTTTTTAGTCTTCATTCATGGGCAGCTTTTACAGATCAGCTGGCTAGGCCAGAAGGGGGAATATGATCCAAAAGAGTAGGCTCTTGTGCAGGATTCCTATTGTCTTTTCCCACCCTTTTACTACTTTTTTCCCCTCAAGTTTTTGCAAGACACCCTCGATGCACTTTTCAACATCATGATGGAAATGTCAGAGAATGAGACCTATGACTTCCTCGTGTTTGATGCACTGGTGAGTGAGTCTTTTGTGCATTTGGAGTACTTGGTTTTCAGCCAGGTTTTCAGGCTGTTCCTGGTACTTCCTTAAGATGAGTGATTGGTAATTTGCTCCAAGAAATCAATTCTATTTAAACATTTCGTAAGGCATCTTAAGGACTTAGATACGCAGTGAGCTTTTTAGTAACCGCAGTGAAAACAGGAATAAATGTGTACATAATTTATAGTCATTTCTTCAGGTAACTTTTAAGTTATCTGCATGAAGGCAGTTTACAGCAGGGAAGAACCTATTATCTGGCTGAAGCCCTAAATGAAATGTTCAGGGTCATGATGGTGAAGGATTTGTGGCTGTGATTGGAACCTCTACACCCTAAATCCTAGCTCAGGATTTAGGCAGTAGGAATGTCTGCTCCTCAGAACCCTGAGAGAAGGATTGTAATGTCTGAGTAGAAGACTTCACAGGGAGTTTTCTGTGTCTTTGGAGAGGCTGTGTGCTATGTGTGTGAAAGGCATCAGCTTTGGTGTTCAGTAACAGAGCTGTTTCATGCTGATCAACAAACATGTATTTGACAGTTCAGAAAGAAAGATGAGGTTAGATGTATCCAACTGACATTGGTAAGAGGAGCAAATACAGGGGAACAGAATGTCCTGGCTCTAATGCATGTCCTTGTGGTAACAGGACTGAGTGTTTGCTATGGTCATCAGAATCTCAAGTTCTAGCTTGGAAAGTATCATTTCTTAGTTTAAAACCAGCCTTCAGCAGCTGTGCGCATGGCAGCTATGACAGTGTTACCTAGGCTGTGAGTAGTGCTGCTTCCTGTATCACTGCTGTAGCTTTGAGAAGTAGCTCCCTTTAAGTAGCTGCTATGACCTACGTTCCCTCTGAGCAGTCACACACACCACAGTATTTAGTCACTGTCAGAATATGAATAACACTATCTGCAGCATTAATGCTTTTAGGAAAACAAACAAAACCCATGAGCCAGCCAAATAAATGACGGGCAACAAGAGCCTGAGTTCTGTTTAGTGAGTTAGAGGTTGTGGCTCTGTACATCTGTTTCCTTTTGCGTTTTTGGCAGGTATTTATTATTTCTTTGATTGGAGACATCAAGTTCCAGCATTTCAACCCTGTACTTGAAACTTACATTTACAAGCACTTCAGTGCAACCCTGGCATATGTGTAAGTATTGGTAACCGCAAACCCACGGATGGTTTTGGTAAACTACGCTGATGTGATGAAGGCAGCATTGACCAGACAAGAGTGTTCCACCCGTCTTCTCTACTTTCAGGAGAGAAAGAAACTCTGTAATTACTCTTTTTACCCTGTAAGAAGTTTCTGTTGTAGGATTCCTTTTTTCTGTGGGGAAAAACCACAGCTTTTGTGGAAAATTCTGTCCCAAACTCTGTGCTTCGAACTTTCTTTTGACCCATAGTCCTCTGTGTCTGTGATATAAAAACATTGTCATGTTTTTCAGCTTGATTTCCTATTGAAACAAGTTTAGTGCAGTCAGTTTGTGTACATCTCTCCCTTATAACCCTTATAACCCTTGAGTGCTTTGGTCTAGTATTGCTGCTAGAAGATCTGGCATCCCATGAAGCCAAGGACTTTGGAAGGAAATAGGCTGTGAAGAGGAACCCTTGTCTGCTATTGATTTATTAGACTGTAGTTCCTCTCTGGAATAAGGAAGCTGGGCTTCCACAGAAACCTAACTGTGTCTGTATTAGTTCTCCTTTGTCTTTTATTTCCAAAGGAAACTCACCAAAGTACTGAACTGTTACGTGGGAAATGCCGATGACTCCAGCAAGACAGAATTGCTGTTTGCTGCTCTGAAAGCCTTGAAGTACCTGTTCCGATTCATTGTTCAGTCCCGAATATTGTACCTGAGGTGAGACCAAGGTCACTGCCATCTTTATATCTCTTTTTGGAAGTCAGTGGAGTTGCTTTCAGTCAGCACCATTGGAGGGGATATTCTTCAGCATATCCTCTATCCTTGAATTAGGAGTATCTTTCTGCCCTTCATAGCTGGAGAAAGTAAGTTGAATAAAAATTCAAATACCTAATAACCTGAAGAGGAGAATCCTTCTAGTAGCATTTTGGTAGTGCTGAAAAGGAACCCATTCTGCATTAAATAATCAAAACATAGAATGAATTCCTCACTTGAAACTCTGAGAAACAAGTGCCCCACAGTTACTTGAGAGGTGGTGATGATACCGTGTCCATGCAGGGCATGGTCAATGACAGTGTTTTTGCTGAAGCCTCAAAACATGTTTTCAGAGACTCACCATGAATGTTTGGAATCCTTTGCTCATGTTCGTTTTGGCTGTTTTCTTTCATAGAGAATGAGCTACTTGATTCTTGGAACCCAAGCAGAATGTGGTGCAATGGCAGTTTGAAAAGTACAGTGTTCCTTCCCTTAGAACAGATTTCATCAGGAAATCACTGCAGAATCCCTAATGCCATTTTTACACTCATGTCTTTGTAGAAGGAGACTGCATTAGGATGTTGTTCCACAGGATAAAATCATATTTCAGCTACTATGACACTGTTAGCCTAGATTTATGTGTGTAACTAGCCCTTGCTGGTCTTTGCAGGTTTTATGGGCAAAGTGAAGCTGGGGATGAATTTAATGATGCAATACGCAAGCTCTTCCTCTCCTTCAATGTCCTCATGGACCGGCCTTTAGAAGAGGCTGTCAAGATTAAGGTATGCATGATGTGCAGGGCAAGGGAAGAGCTTTTAACTAATATAGCTGGGGGAGCGGGGCCAGAAGAAGGGGCAAGTTTTGAAGCACATAAAGCCCATTCAGACGAGTCACACCCCACCTCTGACTGTCTGTTTTAATGAGCTGTATGTGGCAGGAAAGGAATATTTAAGCCCCAAAGTTTATCAGATAAAGATGAGAGCCATGGCTTTGCTGGGAGCCCTTCAGCACCTGCTAGGGTGAAAGCTAACAGTCATTGAAGATGTCATCTACTGCAGTGTGCAAGACACTTCAACCAGTAGCACCAAGCTTGAGGGTGATGGAGACAGAAATGTGGAACTAATGCAAAAATCAGTGATGCTGGGAATGAAAGTAATGAAAAAACAAATGGTTCCTAAATTTATTTTAGATTTTATCCTTGTTCATCTGGTGTCAGCCGGATTGTGAGCCTTCTGTTTGTGCTCTGAGGAGCAGAGCAGCCGTGCAGTGAGGCTGCTAAATTGCTAAAGGCAATGAGGCCTTTAGATTGTGTTATTTCAGTTCTTGTAGCCAACATGCTTTTCTCTGTTTGAAGGAAAGATTGATTCTAAACTTGGGTAGTTTAGCACTTGGGTAATTAGCACTTGGGTAATTTAAAGCCCAGCTTTGATTCTCAGGCAGTCAGAGTATCTGGCAGCAGCCATAAAACAGAGACCTTTCATTGCTGTTGCACCTAGTTTTGTGGATGCTACACTTACAGAAGCCATACTACTACCTACATAATTTGTAAGTACACATAACACTTAGTTTTGAGTAGTGCTTTTCATATCAGGCTGTAGGGAGCTTCATCCCTGGGACTGCAGCATGTTGGCAGAAACAAAAGAGCTTGGCTTCGAGTCCTTCCTCTTTCACCTTTTCCGCCCTGCGTTGCAGATGTCTGATTGCTGGAGGCTCTTTGGATGCATAAATTTGATCTTAAGCCAGTTCTCTACAGGTGTCCACATATTTGCTCTTGACAAAAGCTGGATTTGCCATGTGAACTATGGGCATTGTTGTTGAGACTTTACACCCTTTTAGAATGAACTAACTCATCTAACTCAATTTCCATGTGTGTTTTATGTCCTTGTTTTTTCTTCTTGCAGGGTGCAGCTTTAAAGTATTTGCCAAGCATCATAAATGATGTCAAACTAGTATTTGACCCTGTTGAGCTCAGGTAACTTTGTTTGTCCTTTAAACCCTGCTTGTCTGTCAGAAAGAATGTTGTAAACTTTCCTGAGAGCAGCCACTCTGATTATGACATGATGATGCACATACTCTGTGAATTTGAGAAGGCACTTGCAGGGTTTTAAGGGAAGTCACTTTAGTTCAGAGGAATCTATGCATCTCTTCGACACTTTAAGATCTAACTGGAAACCCAAATTTGAGGGCTGAGAAGTGATAGGTTGAAATGTGCAAGTTTTATTCTTAATGAGTCCTTCTGAGGTAAACTGAAATGTGTGGGAAAGGCAAAGCCTTGGTCAGGAAAACAAAAGTTGTATTTGTTGAGGAAATAGCACTATGTGGATTTCTGTTCTTTGGTGCTCAATAGCTTTGCCCAGAACCTCCAAGCCATGCCTCCTTGTTCTGACACAAATAATTTGCTCCTAAAGGGTAGACAGACAGCAAGTGTACATGGAATTTAATTTAATGGAATCTCAGATTGAAATGAGTCATCACTCTTGATGAGAGGGGCATCTGGAAGGATGCGCTTTTGCTGTTGTGTATAGCGGTGTTTCAAGTTTCAGCAGTGGTCTGCTGAAGCTTTGAACAATTCTGCTTTCATTTTATATGAAAATAAGGAAGATTATCTTCTGCTGGCACTGGAGGGCAGATAATATTGCCTGTTGGTTAGCTTTTGTGATCCGTCTAATGTGTCTTGGGATACAAGCTTCATTTTCAGAGGTTTAAACCTGCAAAAGATTGGGTTCCATAGTAATTTGTCTGGAGCCCACTTGCAGGTAACGTGTCCACACAGTGACGAAACTACTTGATGTGCTGAGGTGCAGGCCAGCACAAGTGTAGGATGGAATCACCTTGCTGAAAACACTGACTGTCTGCTTGCTTTGTGGTTTGCACACTAGTGTCCTCTTCAGCAAGTTTATCCAGAGTATTCCTGACAACCAGTTAGTTCGACAGAAGCTGAACTGCATGACCAAGATAGTTGAGAGTGATCTGTTCAAACAGGCTGGTAAGTAGCAAATCAGAGTCTCTGGATTCTGCATGGGGCCATGCACCCGTAGAAACAAAAATGTCTTTCAGGTTCCCATGTCCTTTATATCAATCATCAGCAGCAGTCTACTGTTAAATCCACCTTTAGACATGCTCCTTTCCATGGAACAACCAAACCCATTTTTGCTGTTCAGTCTTTATGTAGTGCCTAATACTGTATGATCCTAATGCAGTCTCTTGATTTAGAAGGAGGCGGAAGGCCTGGGTGTGCTGTTTGATGCAGTTCATGTGATTACAAGTTTTATATGACTCTGTCTAGTCTGTTAGTGGTAACTTAGGTGGATTTAAGCATGTTTTGGTGTTCAAGATAAAGTTATGAGCAGAAAGCTACTGTGTGGGACCCAAGTGTGCTGAGACCAACAAGATGTGGTGTTCTGTTTCATTTTTTAGAATGCAGAGATGCTCTTCTGCCACTCCTAATAGATCAGCTAAGTGGCCAGCTGGATGACAACTCAAACAAGCCTGACCATGAGGCCTGCTCACAGCTACTTAGCAATGTTCTTGAAGTCCTGGATCGGAAAGATGTGGTGAGTATCAGCTGTCAAGGATGCAAATGAAGGTTGATTCTTCTTTTGAGAAGTTGTGGCAAAGAAGTGTTCTCAGCTTATGCTTTGAAGAGTTACCTAGTTTTCTGAAGAATTCTAAGGAATTGCCAAATTGCTGATGTTTGCAGAAATTGGGTTGCATTGCTGTAGATTTTTGAATCTCTTTGCACATAAAGTAGCTGTGTCTGAGAAGGAGCCTTGAAAGGTTGAATTAATGGGTATCATGCAGTACAAAAAGCAATTACTTTCCTTTCTAGGAACCAAAATGTTATTCCTGGGTATTTTGGTGGCTTGTCGAATTATTTGGAAGAATACTTGGATTTGCAATGAAACAGGGACAAGGACCATTATTCAGTCAGGAGAACACAGTTACACCTCACATTAATCATGGAAATTGATTCAAAGTTGCTGTGAAAAGGATAGTTTGAACTAAAGAGGAAACAAAGCCGAAGCAAAGCACCAGCTTTGGTTTAGCTCTGCCAGGATGAACTAATGAAGCTGCTATAGATCGGTTATGCTAGCTCTCCACCAAGTGTGTACCTACAGTATTCAAATTGATTGCTTCGGTGTTCTCAGATCTCCTTTTATGCATCTTCTAATAACAGTTAACCACTGTTAGGGCAGCATAGAAGAGTGTAAATTAAGAATTGGCTCAGCTTTTCCTCGCTGACTATCCCCAGGGGCCCACTGCTGTCCACATCCAGCTGATCATGGAACGCCTACTGAGGAGAATAAACCGCACGGTGATTGGAATGAGCAGACAGTCTCCACACATAGTGAGAGCCTTTTACTTGCTTCACTTATTACTTTACCATTTGTTGTAGTGGAATTTATTCTCCTGGGAGATTTCAGCATGTAGCAGTGGTTTATGAAATCATCTTTCCATTTCCTGCAGGGCTTCTGTGCCACTAAAACATGGCTTTTGGTGGTTTTCTGAGACCAGGTATTAGGATACACATTGTCCTACTCCAGCAGCAGATTGAAGTGAGTCACAGTCAGCTGTGATTTCAAGTTCATTTGGGCCTTTGTGCACAAAGAATTTGATTTCAGTGCAGTTTCTAATACAGAAAGAGTCACTGCTGAAAAAAATGCTGTTTTGTCACCTTTGCTGAATAGGATTAAATGAAGCATTTTTAAGGGGCCTTTCTGACCACTATGTGGCATCTTAGAACATATAAGCAAGTTGGTATGTTCTAATTTCCCCTGTGCTTCATCTACAGAAAGATAGAAAAAAACAAGAGCTGGGCATATATAACAATGTTTTATTTGTAATAACTCTAAGGTCAAGTTAATGCTATTCCCAATGTCAGCCATGAGAATTACAGTTGGACATAGTAAATCTGAAAATCATAGAATCATTTAGGTTGGAAAAGGCCCTTAAGATACGATGAAGTGATTCATGCAGGAAAATAATCAAATGTTTTGTTTTTCCTATTCCAGGGTATTTTTGTGGCCTGCATGACAGCCATCCTGAGGCAGATGGATGACTTCCATTACAGCCATTACATCAATACTTTCAAAACCAGGCAGGACATTATTGTAAGTCAGCCTGGCTGGGGAATTAGCTCAGTCCATAAAGCATTACGCTCTGTTTCTGAAAGGTCATTTCAAGTTACCGTGCTCAGTTTGGAGTGATTATACTGAATTCATCAGCAGTGACTTATGGGCACCTAGTGCCTCAGCCACTCGGGGTGCATTGACATCACCCTGCTGGGTATACACAGTGGATGCTGCTGACTCAGTACAGCCTGAGAACAGCATTTGTAGCATTGAGTAAAAACATCTTTAATGACTATTTAAGTCTGTGCAAGTAAAAAGTTAGGAACCAGAAATGAATGAAGATGAAGAGGAAAAGCATTTCCCCCTCTCTTGCTCTCACTGTATCTTTGTGGTCCCTTCTCTTTATCTAATTCTTTCTGCTCCTCTAGATTTTAATTAAATGCTTTAGTCTTGCTTTAGTGGGCAGCAATGCAAATAGTTCCATTTGTGTTGAACACTGTGTCCAGTTCATGTCCCCAAAGACTTTCAGTATGAAACCAGGTGAGACATCAGTTTTTATGTTTCTGGAAGCCCTTAGAATGAACAGCTGTGTCCAGATTTTCCTTCAGGCTGCCCAGAACAAGGACTAAACCCAGTATTTATGCGAGTCTCTGAAGCGTGACACAGCAACTGTTCTGGCTTCTTTGTCCCCTTACTCCTTGTTGTGCAACTTGGTAGTGCTTGCTTATTGAAATACTGGCTGAGGAGGAGCCTGGAGTTGTGTTCTTCCTGTAAAAGCCGGATCAAAACCCACAGGAAAGTGTTTATCATTCATTTTGGATGGCAAGGTGATCTCTGTTTCCCTGTGCAGTTGGAATTGCGATCTGTTGGGCAACATAGCCACCTACAGGACACACATTTTATCACTTCTGCATCTAAAAGGCCACTCGGCTGCATTGTCTGTGGAGCGCTCATCATCCACATTTACACTTGCTTTTTTCTATTAAGTAATTTTTTGTGAAGGAAGAACAGACAAAACCAAGTGATTTAGGGATTCTCTTAGTGTTCCTCAAGAAAATGGGTGAGAAGGTTTTCATTGGGGTTCTGTAGAAACTCTGTCTGAGGAGGAAGGGTGCTGGGAAGTCAGATCCTTTGCAGATCTTGATACAGGTGGATTCAAGGCAGAATGAAAACAAATTATACATTGATTTGGCCTCAGTTCAGAGCTTTTCCTTCTCCTGAAGTGCAGTTTTGGGTAGGAGACCATCATAACTGAAATCTAGTGTAAGGTTAGATGAGTGCTTCCTGAAATGTGAAATCCTTGCATCTTCTGAAGCAAGCCCATGTTTGTGGGGGTGCAGTAGTTGTTAACACGAATAGAACGTTGTGTTTGCCTTTACTGCAGTAATTGGGTTTATTTTTGTTGTTGTTGCTGGTTTTGAGTTTGCTTTGGTGTTTTCAGCCCTGCTAGGGCATCATTACTTGGTTGGTTTAATGCTGTTAGAAGTTAATTCATGCCTTCAAGGTGCCCCATGTCAAGTCCAAACCTTTCCATCAAGCTCTGATTTAATAATGCCTAAAGAATTTTTACTGAGGCAGCACCAAATGCCCATTTCCCTCTGTACATCGATGTCACTTGCCATTCTCTAGAGAAAGCTTTTCAGCTCAGCAGCTGGATTGATTGACTGATTGATTTTCCTGATGATCTTTGCAAGGTGGTGATGTCTCATGTAACCTTTGTGGCCCTCTCATTTTTGAATGCTTATGTCTCTGTAGGGAGCAGAATCCATTTATATGTTCATAGGTACCATTTATTTCTGTAGAGACCGCAATATAGGGATCAATACTATTGATATTATCTCCTTTTGCTTATCTCTCTTCTTTTTCCTTTGTTTGGAGCAGTTTAGTGTTTGTGCAACAAGTCTTTTCCTCCAGTAGTGTTCTAAACTATGTGTCTGACAGCATGTTCTCTACCTTGTTTAAATGATCCTTCTTAAACTAGACCAGAAAAGGCTTAACTAATTGGGAAGGGAAAATACATTATAATTCCCATCTTTGTGGAAGATACTGCCTAGGTCTGTTGTACTGTCGTCATTCAGCCATTTGGAGACAAGTCCTTGAATATTGGTTTTGCTTTTTAATCCAACTTGTGCACCAGAACTCCCTACAACACAGCTTAATGCAAAACAGTAAAGACAGATTTAATTAAACAGCTCAACATGTTCTGTGGCATTATTCCTCCTTCTGTAATTGAATGGATGAGATGTCAGAAATAATGTAGTTACTGGAATATACCCACACAATAAGAGATTCTTCTTAGGAGGTACAGTGCATTGATTGCTAATCAATGCAGCTGAAACATCTGCATTTCCCTGTATTTTCCTGTGGATAAATGATTACTGTGTTCAACTTGATGGGCTGTGGGTTTTATTTTTCCAACAGGACTTCCTGATGGAAACATTCATTATGTTTAAGGATCTGATTGGAAAAAATGTCTATGCAGCTGACTGGATGGTCATGAATATGATGCAGAGCAGGTACTGAGTTGCTGCTGTTTTAAGTCTTGTTACTGCTTTAGAGCCTTTCTGCTTCCGAACGGAGGGGGTCTAACCCAAGCAGGCTTGTGAGTCCCTGGGGTCACTAAGCCTTATTCTCTTTTACACTTTCAGGGTGATTTAAATTAGATTTCAGGAAATCGCAGTGCCTGCACTGCCATTTCTGTTGCTGGAAGTGGAAATCTTTCTTCTCCTGCCCAAAGGCACACAATGCAAACCATGCAGTCTTTCAGCCAGTAGCTTACCTGCTGAAGAGCACAACATAAACCAGAGAAGCCTTTTTGGTTTCAATTCTAGGGGAATCACATGGGAAACATAAAGCTGGAGTTGGACATAAGAGTGGTCTAGGGTTTAGTGTGCTGACCTGTGAACTTGAACTACTCAGATTCACTTCTGCCCTCTGCTGCGGGCTTTGTTTGGCCTTTTGTGAGTCGTTCTTCTGCCAAGTCTGTACGATTTGAATGGCTTTGGCTCGCTGTCTACTGTGCTGGATAGCAAAGCGTGGCCCAAACCTGCTTTCCACGAGACAGCAGGGAGCATCCATTCTTGTCTCCTGAGCTTACATGTAGGAGTCCTAAACCCAGAGCTCCAATGTTAGCCACCTTTTACTTGATGTTTTTATCTCTTCCAGGGTTTTCCTCCGGGCAGTGAACCAGTTTGCGTCTGTACTCAACCGTTTCTTTCTGGATCAAACCAGTTTTGAGCTCCAGGTAATAGTTGCATTGGTTTTGGATTTTCTTATGGACCCTGGTCCTGAAAGCCCAGAAGAACAAATAAACCCCCTTGTTAAGAGGTATGTTGGTATGGAAGATGTCTGTAGTCTTTCACAGCAAAGCAGGAGAATGCAAAGCAGCTCTGAATTACAGAACTGTGGTTAGTGCAGCAATAAGTTGCAAGCAAATACAACTGCTGCAGGCTTTCCAAGGTCAAGTTTAGCAGTGTGCTGACTATAGCTGATTTGTGCTTGACTAGTTAAGAAAAAATACTGTATGGGGATACCCACTGTCACTGCCTTTAGTTGGCAAGTACAATGTAAAAGGAGTGAGAAATTTGAAGTTGCTGTGTGCTTGTGGCTTGCCTGCGATGGCTGGGAACACACTCATCTGCCAGCTCACTGTGGATATTCTTCCTCATTAACACTCCCTACAGCATCTGGAGCTGTGTAGCTGTGTTGTAGCTGGTTGTTGCTTTTCCTTTGTCTTCTCCACTTTTAGACTCGTTTCTCTTCCACAGCTCTGGAATAACTATTTCCATTTGGCAGTGGCCTTTCTCACTCATGAATCCCTCCAGCTGGAGACCTTCTCACAAGCCAAACGCAACAAAATTATCAAGAAGTGAGTTTCCATGTACGAAGTTGCCAGGTCTCTTTGCCTTGAAGAAGCTTCATTGGTACCATTCCAGACGTACCCATGCAACCTTACAATGAGATGAAGCATGTTGTAGAAATACTTGATTAATGAATGATGGTAAAGGGAGGAGGGGTGACTAGGACAGGTATCAGGTCTTCACACTGTGGGTATCAGTCTGGTCAGGCAGATCCTAAGTTGTTTGGGCTGAACTTCAGCAACTTGCCAAAAGATTGTTTCCACTGTAAGGTCTGTAATAGGTCGTGCCATAGTTCCCAAAGCAATACCTTATGCAATTCTTCCTCCATTACAGAAGGTAGGTAAGCAAGAATCCTGAAAGCTCTGCAGCTTCTTAGTCCCCTTTCTTTGCTTTTTCGCTTTTGAAAGAAGAGCGCTTCAGAGGCATTCATCAACCCAAAAGGAGTCATTTTTAGTAACTTGGCCAAATTCACAAAGTCACTGAGCAGCTGTTCCTTCTGCATGTAGCTGGAATCAAGTGCCGAAATATCTTTGTAGACTTGACATGGAATTTTGTTAGGGCATACACAGTTAGTGTTTGCCATCTTTTGTCTGCAATAATGACAGCTTTAGGATGCCTGGTAATTAAATATTCTTGCATTGACTCGATAACAGCAGTTCAAGCTTTAGGGAAAACCATGAAATACAACAAAATTCTCGGTAGAATTGCATGAAGCAGCAGGGCTGCAGCTTTGTTCTGCTCTCAGGGACTCTGCAGTCTTCTGTCATATTGGCACATGGCCATTCTCTTTCCCTGTGCATTAGTGCTGGGCAGGGTAAGGAATTAAAAGGATAAGGTGAACATCTAACAAAAGGTCTGTAATAATAAGGAACTTCTTGGTAGACCTTTAGTAGGGAAGGCAGTCTGTGAGACCCCTTGCTATTCAGCATTATCCAGCTTTGTGTGTGCTGTTTGTTTTAAGGAGAGGGTAATAGATCTTTGGGTTTGCCAGTCATTTCTTCAGCAGCTTTGAAAGGTAATTTCAGTGTCCAGGCCTCTTTCAGCTTTTTCTTTCTAACACTTTTTTTCTAGGTATGGGGACATGAGAAAAGAAATTGGCTTCAAAATAAGGGATATGTGGTATAACCTGGGTGAGTTCCAGCTGAAGAATTGTCTTTATCCAAGCTCCCAAGCTGTGTTTCACATCCTTTATTACTTTATGAAAGCTGCTCATGTTCAATGTGGGGAAATACACTTAAGGTTCAGTGGTTCCAGCACATAAAATCTTTCCTTTCTCTGTCAATAGCTTGCAGAAGCTGCTGAGAGAATTTCTTAGCTTCCCTTTAAAGGATGTGCTGCCATGTGAACAATAGGAGTATGATTTTCCTGAGAGCCTTTGTGATTTGCAGCACTGCATGCAGCTCAGTTCAGTTATTTTCTTGGACTACTCCTGAATTTCAGAGCTGTACATGTTGATTCTACCTTAAGTAGCCATTATCCACATAAAATACACATTCCAAGTAGAATGTCTGTGGTTTATGGGCTTTACTTTATGGGAATAATGTGCTTGAACAATTGAATATCCAAATCCTGCCATTAAGATGTGTCTGCCTTTGATGCTCTTGCAGGCCCCCACAAAATAAAGTTCATTCCAGCAATGGTAGGCCCAATCCTCGAGGTAACCCTGGTCCCAGAGCCTGAGCTACGGAAAGCCACCATTCCTATCTTCTTTGATATGATGCAGTGCGAGTTCAACTTCAGTGGGAACGGAAACTTCCATATGGTAAGGGAGCCTGGTATTTTCAGTGCAGATGTTCTGCACTGGGCAAGGAGAAGAGAGCAAAAAGAAAACAAATACAAAAACCCCACACAAAACAAGCCTCGTGCCAAGCACTTTGGGAAGTTCCTGTGGTTTGTAGGAGTCAGGACTCTTCTGTCCCTGACTACCTTTGCATGACTTGGATAATGAATGAATTCCTGTTTTCCATGGCTTTGTGCATTTGCAGATGTGTGAATGCTCACATCTACATTGTGAAGCAATTTGAAGTCCTTAAGAGAGTGCTCTAAAAGATAATGTCTATTTCCATTTATAATAACAATATAAATTCCCCCAAGACAGATCTTTGGCAGTGAATGTAAGTTACTCTACAGAAAATGGCTGGACAGGCAAGTGTTAGGACTATGTAGTTGCTTATGTCCTGACTAATCCCTCACTGACTTCAGATTTGACAACACATTTATGAATACTGATGCCATCCTTATGGAGAGGAAAACAGAGGTATAAAGGACAGGCACAATTTCCTTGAGGATGCACAAGTAAAAGGATAGAGCAGGGAATGGGACCTGGATCCCTGAGTTCCAACCCTGTGCTAATTTCTGCAGAAGTTACCTTTTATTGTTACTGAGAAAGCACCAGAAAGTAAGGAAGGAAAAAGAGGAGCTTCACTTTTGTTCTGAGGTTAAGCTTTCACTGCAGTTTCTAAGCACTTATTCTTCCAGCTTTGCTCTGGAGATATCAGGCATTAACATCTGAACTGGCAGGCAGGGGACACTGTAGTTATGCTGTAGACAGTCTTCTCCCTGGAGATGAGTAGAAGCCATCCATCCAAAAGGCAGCCACCTTGGCATTTCACACTCTTGTCAGATGTGACGTGCATCTCCCTAAGCACCGTCCTCACACCGGCTTAGACCCCAGCTTCAGTGTGCGTATGGGATCTTTCTTCCCTTGGGGTCATTGGTCTTTGGTGTGGTTGGCCCCAGGGTCTTGGGGTTTTTTGGAATCAGTAGAAGGAAGCAGGATGCGTGTGGCATGGATTTTCCATTCCAGTGCTATTTCTATACTAGCTTCAGCTACCACTGGGACTATGTACTTGACCTGCTTGCACATAACAGGGTATACCTTAATGGCTAGACAGATAATCACACAGGACTTGGTTCTTGCATCATGAGAAGTTGCTTTAATTAGCAGTTACAAGTGTTTATGATGGCTGAAGAGTTGTGACTTGCCCTTAACTGATGGTGGTAGTTCAGTTTCTGTAGGATGAGGGAATGACCATGCTGTAAGCTGGCTGCTAGAATGCTTCTCCATCCTAGCAAAACTGAACTGTTAATGGTGGGGGAGAAGAGGAAGAATTACCCCAGAGCATGACTTCCCAGTGACTGTAGGATGAGAGAGGGAGGACTGTATTTCTATGGTCCACTCTTGTCTTGCTTTCTTGCCATTTTTAGTGTGGTCCAGCAATGAAAGTGTCCTCTAGCTAGGCTTGTAACACCAGCATCTGATGGTGGGGCAGTTCGGAAACACCAGCCACAAGCATTGCTGATGCTCAGACCACGCTCCTGAGGGCTGCTGTCTATTGGATTGTGGTTTTTTGCCTTTTCAGTTTGAAAATGAGTTGATAACCAGGCTGGACCAGGAAGTGGAGGGTGGCCGAGGGGATGAACAGTACAAGATTCTGCTGGAGAAACTGTAAGTCTTACAAAGCACGTGGAGGCGCTTTTTCACAGCTCAGTTAGCTATTTTTCTAGTGCAGAAACTCTCTAATTCATTACTGCAGTGAATAGGGAAACAGTGGTCTTAATGCTATGTGGGTATTCTGAGACTGATTGCGTTAAAATGATGCTTTCATTCTGGAGCAGCAGCTTGCACAGCTACCCTAAACTTGGCTCTGAAAGCCCAGAGGCAGGTGCCAAACTGGCAGGGAGCTTGTAAGTGGAAAAGCTTGGGAACAGCAGGCTCGGAGTTAAAGCACAATCAGAGCCTTCTTTTAACACCAAGAGTAGAACCCAGGGTTTTGATCAGTAAGACGCACTTTGACCTGCCTGACTTGGGTATCTCAGGTCTGTGGGTGTGATGCCGTGTTTGTCTCTTAAGAGAGTTTCTCTTAATGGAGTGTATTTGACTCGTAGCTGAGTACCTGTTTGGGTAATTTACACTGAAGTTCTACTTACCATCACTCAAACCCTTACCTGAGGTTACCCTTCTGTCCCTCTGGGTGTATCTGCAGCCTCCTGGAGCACTGTCGGAAGCATAAATACCTCTCTGCATCTGGAGAAGTGTTTGCTTTACTGGTGAGCAGCCTTCTGGAGAACCTGCTGGACTACAGGACCATCATGCACGATGAGAGCAAGGAGAACCGCATGAGCTGCACTGTCAATGTGCTGGTATGGGAAAGGCTGGGTCTGGAGTGCTGCTTTACTGACCTAGCTTTTGTGGATTCTGAAGGATTTTTGTACTTTTGTAGGATTTTAAGTTATTTTTTATGCCATTTCTGGTTAATGATGGGCCCAGATCAGGCTACCAGCTATTGACAGCTATAAAACATAAAGAAATACAGTCCAAAATCAAGTCCTTGTCTACATGGTAATCTGAAGCACTGACATACAGGCAGGAAAGGTGGCTAACTGTTAGTTTGACAAATGTGGGCTTAGTCTCTATTCCACTGCAAAGAGCCTGTATAACTTCAGACAAGTCACTTTGTCTCTTTGACTCACCCCTTTTCTAGAGGTGATAGTAGCCCCACCTTATGTTAAAGGGGTGGTTGCAGGGATAGATGCACCTAACTAGGCAAAATGGCAGCAAAGAACTTTGAAATACCTAAACCTGATGCTTAAGTTACTCATCTAGAGACGATCACACAAATCCATGGTGCTTCACATCATGAAAGTTTGATTTCTTTCTATTGGCAGAATTTTTACAAGGAGAAGAAACGAGAGGACATTTATATCAGGTAGGCTGTTTCCCCCCAGGAACCTGTATGTGTAGCCTTTATTTCTCTTGGTGTCCTATACACTGATGCAGTGCCCTTCACGTCAGCAACTGCTTTCTGTTTCCTTAGGTATCTGTATAAACTCCGGGACCTGCACACAGACTGTGAGAACTACACAGAGGCAGCGTACACTCTCCTCCTGCATGCAGAGCTACTCCAGGTATTACACTGAAGCCAGTTTTAGTTTCCACTGTCAGGGTATGGGTTTGAAACGAAATGCAAATAGCTCAGAATAAACAATTCACCTGGTTTTGTTAATGTGAGTTTGCATTCCCTAGGGTCTCATGTTCATTGTGTTTGTTCTCTCACGTGTTCTGACTATGTAGCTAAAGGGATGAAATAAAGATGTTATTAGCATCAATTTGTTCCATACTCTTGGTGCAACGGAGTGCTGTAGTGCACTGGGAGAAAATGGCCGTGTTTGGGGCCATAGTACAGGTTTTTTCCCGCTTCTATGTGAACACTGCAAAAAACATTAGCCTAAGCAGTCTTAATTTGGATTTGTCAACCTCTTCCCGTCTTCCACAGATGAATCAAGCATACACATCTAGGTAGTGCTCTGCGTAAAACCTTAAGCCAGAATCACACCAGTTTTGCAGATAGAATTGAACTGCAAAACTTCCTTGTTCTCCCTTTGCATTGCTGATGGATTTGTCTTGAATGCATCCCTGCAAAAGCTGAGTCCCTCCACTGTAAGGATTTGTTGATCTCAAAATGCTTGGGTTCTTTCAACTTTTACTTTTTCTCTTCTGTACCAGTGGTCTGAAGAGCCGTGCGTCGCGCACCTTCTGCAGAGGGACAGCTACTGTGTCTACTCACAGCAGGAACTCAAGGAGAAACTCTACCAAGAAATTATCTCCTTCTTCGACAGGGGCAAAGTGAGTGTCTCTGCAGTGTTCTTACACTTCACGGGTAAATCCCTGCCTTGGGGGGGAATGTAGCTGGCTGAAGTTGGTTTCAACAGGAAAAGCAAACGTGATTCCTATTGGGCCTTTGATGCTTAGGGCTGGGTTTTTAATAGGGACTGAAAACCCCATTCAAGAGACTGGACAGATGAGAAAAAACCTACTGGTGTTTTCCTTTCTTTTTCTGAGTAATGGCTTTTGCATTGCAATGAGAATGACTTGTCTAGCTGATAGTGAGCTTATGCTAGTTGCACTTTGAATAGATGGTTCTACCAGAGCTGAATGAGTCAAACACAAGGAAGCGTGATGCAGTGAATGAAGTTTTAGTGTAGGAGGAGACCACCTGGGCTTTTCTCCCTTGCTGTTTAGTTTAGACATGTCCTTCCACCTCTTTGTGCCTCAGTTTTCTCTATCAGGAGTCGCAGTGGAAACCTTTGTAAATCACTTTCAGATCTACAAATCAAAAGAGTTGTGTGACTGTAATAATGATTGCAAGAAACATACAGCGTGGAGGCTGAGGCAAAGTTGGCAGTGCATGAAAGTACTGCCTGAATGAGAATCAGCTGAATGCTTTGTTTACCTGTCTCTGGTAATGAATGCTTTTTACTGAGCCTTTTATGTTGCTTGTGCTCTTCTTCCCCCACCTGCCTCCCTTCACCCTCCATGGAGATGTGGGAAAAAGCCATTCAACTAAGCAAAGAGTTGGCTGACATGTATGAAAACAAGGTCTTTGATTATGAGGGCCTTGGGAATCTCCTGGTAAGACTTTTTTTCTCCATTTTCTCCATTCTCTGCTGACTTCTTAAATTAATACTGTTGAGCAGGATAAGCCCAAAATACATTATGTTAAAGACAGCAATATCTGAGGGAGGCTTACAGGGATGCTGGAGAGAGGCTCTTCGTCAGGGACTGTAGCAGTAGGGCAAAGGGTGATGGCTTTAAACTAAAACAGGGGAAGTTCAGGTTAGATATAAGGAAGAAGTTCTTTACTGTGAGGGTGCTGAGGCACTGGAATGGGTTGCT
>WYDI02028551.1:106657-131374 GCA_009867235.2 Psittacus erithacus
CTTGGGTGCCATGGTTTAGTGTGAGGTGTCCCTGCCCATGGCAGGGGGTTGGAACTGGATGATCTTAAGGTCCTTTCTGACCCCAAACCATGATTTCTATGACAAACAAACCAACATAATCTCCATGGTTTTGTAAAGCTTAATATTAGAGGAATATTTCATACTCTTTTTTCAGTGTGTGGTTTTGACCTCGTAATTAGCATGACAACATCCGATGCAGATGTTTAGCATTTTTGGTGTTAATCACATAAGGTAACATTTGCATGGTGTATTTTCAGGCTCCATAAATCTCACCACCTTCTTAGTTCTGTGGTAAAACTACTGTGCATGAACACAGCACTATGGAATCATCTTGGTTCTGAATGATGTTTTTTAGCAGTTAAAGATGTTAAACCAGATGGTCTTTATGTTCTTTCATATGAGAGTCATCTGCCCAGTTTTCTTTCTGCCAGTTCTCTGACATTTGTCACCATTTGTGTCTGCTCAGTTTCAGAACATATTTAGTTTTAATTTGTGCTGCTGTAGCTCAGGATTTCCAGTATCCTCCTGGTGTCCTGAAAGCCGTGGCACTGCTCTCATGTCTGCACACCAGGAAATGAAGTTGATTCTGGCCCAGAAAAACCAAATATTTAACCAAGTAAATGGATAAGTATGAGACACTGTATCAAAGCACCGTTGTAAAACGTATTCTGGAGGGGAGAGCTAAGAGATCAGGAATTGTCACTGGGAGTGTTGCTGCAGTCTGGCCGTGTCCCTGAATACTCCAAAGGGAAAATGCTGGGGCCTTTTTTGTTTTTCAGAAGAAACGAGCTACTTTTTATGAGAACATCATGAAGGCAATGAGGCCTCAGCCAGAGTACTTCGCTGTTGGATACTATGGTCAGGGTTTCCCCTCTTTCCTCCGGGTAAGAATTCTTCAGCGCTCACATTCTGGGGTGGTGGGTACCCTAAAAGTACTTTTGCAGAGCTTCCAAGATGCAAACTCCTTTTCCTTTGACTGACTTCGCAAGGGAGAAATCCTTTAAGTATTTAAAAACGCTTCAGTGCATAAAAAGAGACAAGCAGGAGACCAGATCTTTTTGTGTTACCAGCTTTAATAAAGTTAGTGTGTTGCAGTAGGGTTTGTTAGATGAGTGGTATGTTCTTATAGGGACTTAAAACGGAATCTACCTTTATATTTGTGCCCTACAAGCTTCCTCAGAAATATGATTATTGCCATTCATACATACATATTTGTGCCAATGGGTAACTTGCAAAGAATTTATCCTGTTGCTTTTCAGCCCAAATCAACCTTATTTTCAGGACAGGGATCATTTCAATGCTCAAGCACATTAGCGAGAGTCCGTCCCACGCAGAGGGATTAAAATGCAAAGGAGCTTCCTGTTTGAGATTGCTGCTAAGCATTGCTGGATCTATGCTAGCTATAATACAAGAATCCAGCCAAAGTGAGTCAGATGGGCAGGGTGCAGCACACTAGAAAATATTCCTGATTATGATTTAAAATGAAGGAACATTCACATCTTCAGACTGGAGTCGTTAGAAGTTATTGGCCTTAAATGGAAGCCAAGCTTAATAAAAAAGAAATATGTTAACTTGGAACTGTGTAACCGGATGGCATCAAAGGCTTTCATCACCAGGTCATGGCTTTGAATCCATCCCTTCCAGAAAGCACACATTTTCTTTCTTAAAATCAGCCCCCTGTCTGAGATTTTATGTGTTGAATGTGCTTAAAGTACTAGAAAGGACGAACGTATTCAGTAACACTTGTGTGTGGAACAGTGAATCTTCTAGAGAAATATGAGGTTGCCATCGCAGGGCCTTGCTCCTGTTCTCACTCCAGCCTTTCTTCTTACGTGTTCTGGTTGTTAAGCCAGGAGACAGCCCTTCATATAAACTAGACCTGAGGTTCTGTGTTTGTGTTTGGAAAGCTCTTGCTCATGGCTTTGTTTCGTGTTAATGCTCTTTTTCTTCTGCTACCCGCAGAATAAGATTTTCATCTATCGTGGCAAAGAGTATGAACGAAGGGAGGACTTCAACCTGAAGCTACTGACCCAGTTCCCTAGTGCTGAGAAGATGACGAGCACTGCCCCTCCAGGAGACGAGATCAAGTCTTCTCCTAAACAGTGTATCTTTTGGTTCTAATACGTTTTGGCATATTCATGGTTTGCCTCTTGCCTAGAATAACCAATTCCTAGAACTGGTAAACAACAATAATAACCAAGGAACTTACTGCACCAGGGGGACCTTGAAGGCAGGGACTGGCATGAAAATAAGACTATCCAGAATTGCAGTAGTGACCTTAAAGCATAGTGAAAAAGAGAGACAGCTTGATATTGTCAGAGTGAAACAAATTGCTGTTAGGATGAAACCTTAACAAATGGCAGGTCAGGATTTCTTGTGCCACCTTCTCAAGCAGGTGATGTTCACTGCTGTAGGGTAGGTGTGGTCCAGTTTGGTCCTTCTAGGTTAAGAGGTGAAATACAGGCAGTGGAAGTGAGAGATAAAGTAAGTGGATGTTCTCTTCTTGCTTGCAGTGAACTAGCGTTTAGGAAGTAGCTGTTGGTTTGGTTTGGTTTTTGATTCCCTCAAAGCCATTTTGTAAGCAGTGTGATGTGATTTGCTGGTGGAAGTTTTTGGGTGAACAGCGCTTTTAAAGATTTTGTTTGCACTGTTTTTTCTTCATGCTGGGGGAACTCCAGACTGCGTGTGTCAGAACACACTTAAGGCTTAAGATCCTCTTTCTCCTAATTGTGAGCTTGACCAAGTACAACCTAGCAAGAGTCTTGTTTGTGACTTCAGTTCACAGGAGGTGTGCTCCTGGAAGACGCATATCAGTAACAACCAAGTTACTGGGCTTCCAGCCCCTGTTATACAGGCCAGTGTTACACAGGCCAGACTAGAGAATCTGATGGTCCATTTTGGCCTTAAAAGTCTGTGCACAAAGGCACAACTCAAGCAGTGATACCAGATGCTTCCCTTGCAATAAGCCTGCCAAGCACTAAATCCACATAGGAAATTAAAAGTCATTCAAGACCAAACTTGGTATCAAAAAATGCCTCGACTGTTGCTGCTTTGTTTCAACTACTTCCTTAGCATCTGTTTGTGTTTGTTGTAACGGTTTTGGCTCAAGATGAACCTGAACTGCAAAATTTGGATCCAGATCTGAACTCTTCCAAAAGTTTGGGGGTGTTTGGTTCCGGGTCTTTGGCATAGCCCCATTATAAAGGGGAGCAGCTGCATAGTTTGGATTTGGTACAGGTTCTTCTCGGACTCTTACAAACACCTTCAGAAAAGATGAGGAGTTTAGTGCCCAAATCTCTTGTTGTGTTAGGCAGGCGTTGATGGCTCTGCAGTGTGGTTTAATTTCAGGCTTTTTTAACCTCCTTTGTCTCAGGCTCTTTTTTGCTTCTAATCTTTTCTCAGTCTTTGATGACCAAATGTCTCGTTCTTCCTTTGGTTGTTTCAGAATAGGGTCCTGGAGGTACCAGGTGGGCTCTGCACCGTCCTGGGGAATGCCTGCACACCTAAACATGAGTCTTCCACCAATTCTGAACTAGAAGCTGTGTAGCACACTTAGCATGGCATGAAGCCCAAGCTAATAAGCTCTCCTGAGAGAAAGAATGTATTAGCTTGGGCTCAGTGCTTGATCTAATGTGGCCATGTGGGCTTGGGTTCTGATTTGGCTGGTATCCAGCTGGCTCATCAGTGTGGGCAGAAAGACCTTATCTTTGCTTTCCAAATACTGTTCAGAACTACCGTCAGTGAAATAAAGGATGTATAGGGCTACCTTGCCCACCACTAAAACAGTGCCACTTCAGGGTGCAATTGGCAGGTGATTCACAGGAGTAATCTGTGAATGAGAATCAAATTGTTCGTGCTTTACTTTTCCATACAGGTTTTTACTTCTGTAAAGCCTTCAGTTCCACTCTGGAGGAAGAACGTTGTGAAGCTGTTGTGTTTAGGGATACTATTACTAATCTATTTTTGCTGTCTGTCATGGTTCACAGGTGCAAAAGCTGAAGATGAAGTAGATATTCACTGATTCAAACCAGCCAACTTTCTTCAGTTGGCTTTATCCACCTAAAAAGTGGGAGGGAAGGAGGAGCTCCTTCACTGTACTGGAAGAATGTGACAAATAACCATGGGGTGCTGAGGGTGAGAAGAGAGACAGATGCTTCCATTACAGAACCTAGGACAGAATCTGGTTTCCTGTCTCCAGAGCAGAAATCAGTAACATCCAGGCTTCCCAAACATCCCGCCAGGGAATTTCAATAGTTGGAAGTATTTGTACAGCCCTTATCTGTGTGGCTTTTAGTTCACAAGTAGAGTACAAACCACAAGAAGCAATAGAATGCCCATGGTTGTTGATGAACTAGGAAGTATTTTTCTTCAAACATGACAAAAGCACAGGGAATTGTTGAGAAGTCTCTGACATTTGAGGAAAACAGGGAGGGTATTTCTCTGCCTCTCCTGGTTTCCCAAAAGGGTTCATAGTTTTTTATCCTTAACTATAGCTGCTCAGATGTGCAATGCTTTATTGTGAAGCCTGTGATGAACCTGCCGCCTAAGTATAAAGACAAACCTGTTCCTGAACAGATCTTAAAGTAATTTCTTTTCCTTTTCCCTCTTTTCCTCTGTATTTTTCTCAGCTAGCCCAGGCACAGAGGGGGAGGTGCCTTTGTGTCCTATGTACATCTTTTCACAGTCCAGTTTAAACTTGGTTGGTTTTGAGAGGAAACAGAAGAACATTTATGTTAGGAGGATGGGAGGTGAGAAAACTCACCGATTACTCTGCTTCTTTCTAGCTACTACAGAGCAAACGAGGTGCAGCAGTTCACACACTCCCGACCAGTCAGGAAAGGAGAAAAAGATCCAGACAATGAGTTTGCTGTGAGTCCTTTGCTTTCAATGCCAGCTGTCTTGAGTGTCTGAGCTATGAGCAATACAGGTATTTTGTTGGTGGCATTTTGAGCAGCACTGTCACTTTTCCCCCTTCACCTGGGCAATGGAGTTTTGGTATTAAAAATGCAGGAGAAACAAAGGGTTGTACTTCACATGGCAGTCTTCACATAAAGCCAATGTGATAATGTCAAGGGGCTCCGCAGCTGAAGTTATAACACTCAAAATCCTTGATCTGGAATCCATAACTTTTGTGCTGTGAGTGATGTAGCCATCCGTAGAGAGGCCAGCCTCTAACCATGATGGATCAGTTTAGCTTCAGGCCAACTTCTAAGGTTTGAAGTGGAGAGTGAGCCTTGGATGTAGCATCATCACCTTTGTCCTTGCTGCCTGTGAGGTGTAGTGTTGCTCATGTGCAGTGTTTAGGTATGTTGCATATAACTCACTAAATATGCCGTAGTAGCAGTGCTGCTAGTAGTGGTCCTCACAGAGGGTAACAGCCTACTGCTGCTAACATTGATACCATTGCAATAGAGTTGGTATTTCTTGCAAACTCCCCTGGATTCCACCCCAGAATTACTGTGTTAAGTCCTGCCAGCTCGTTCTGGAAGCCTGGCTCTGTGCTCTGCTGCAGAAGAGAATTAAATTGCAAGACCAATATTTTCTTTACATCTTGGAATTTTATTTCCTTCTCTAACTAGAACATGTGGATAGAAAGGACAACCTACACAACAGCGTATTCATTTCCAGGCATCCTCAAGTGGTTTGAAGTCAAACAGATTACAACGGTGAGTTCTGTACATGGCTTGAGTCTAATCCCTTCTAATCTTTCATGAAGCAAAGAGTCTTGCAACAGTGAGAAGTAGTCCTTCCACTGTTAGGCTTCCATTCATATACGAAGAGTTACTTAACTTCATATTCAGTGGAGGCAAATGAAGGTTTATTCTGTTTCTTCTTTCCATCAGGAAGAGATCAGCCCCTTGGAGAACGCCATAGAAACGATGGAGCTAACCAATGAGAAAATCAGCAACATCGTGCAGCAGCATGTCTGGGACCGGAGTCTTCCTGTACATCCTCTCTCTATGCTCCTGAATGGGATTGTGGACCCAGCAGTGATGGGAGGATATACCAATTATGAAAAGGTCTTTTTTCACTTTATCTGTAACTCAGTCTGACCTCTGCAGTGTTGAAGACCTGGAAGCCTTTAGTGACATGGCTTAGTGGTGGACTTGGCAGTGGTGGGGTAAAGGTTGGACTCGATGATCTTAAAGGCCTTTTCCAACCTGGTTGATCCTATGCTTCTGTGGGAGATTTCAAGTTCAGTTTTCAGCTACTGCTCACTTAGTGCATTCTGTAGCTGTATCTGTGTGTTCAGAGCTCAAAGAAGAGGAGAAAAGAACAAAGATGAGAGATTTCCCCTAGACTACAAGGTGGGCAACATCCACATCTTTAGTGCTTAGTTTTAGTGCTGTGCGTTGCCGCAGAAATGAATGATCCAGCTCTTCTGGGCCTCATTTATGGCAAAGCTAATAACATGATCCTACCTCATGGGGGCATTAAGGTGCTTGGTCAGCCCAATGCACAGCGCAAGTAACAAAGGAAAGCAAAAGAGCTCGTGTTTCTCCATGGTACTAATATAGAGTGGTGAGGCAAATGAGGATTTCTCTTTCCAGCAGATAATCTGTCTTTGATATATTGCAGCAAAGAGCAGATATTTCAGGAAAAAATCAGTATTTCCTATCCAGGTTTATTCTATGATTCAGTTGACTTCAGTTGAACAATGTATGTTCTTCCCTTTTCGTGATGTTTAACTTAAGGTGTTTATTCCCAGTATCTGATGATGATGGTATTCCCAGCACAAAATACATTGCTTATTTCCATAAACTGAGTGGATGGTGTTAAAACACATTTAATTCTACTCAGATGTGTTCCAGTCACATTAAATGAAGTGCAAAAGTTAAATGAGAGAGGGTCTGATTTATCTGGGGTCTAACTCTGCTGATTCCGGAGAAGTTGCGTGTGCCTTGCCAGGGCTGAATTTGGCCCTAAACCCTCCCATTTTATGAATTAAGGTTGACATAAAGTTTAGAATTGCAAAAGTGGGAAAGCAGTTAAAATGAGGAAACACAAAGTATCTGAACCACATCTGGAAATACTCATTTCTGCTTCATATTTTCCTATTTCAGCTGAAGATCGGTACAGAACATTTGGCTTTTGTGGGCGGCTCGAATCTTGAGTTTTAATTGTTCCATTGTAGCCAAAAGCCAAAGTCTGTGTTTCTAACGTGCACTTTCTTCTTGCAATAATTAAACACTTTCAAGAATAATCCTCTGGGACCTACCCAGCAGTCCTTCCAGAGGCTGACCTCCTCTTGACATCAGGATCATACCTCTAGGCCTATAAACACTTGTACATACAGTCTGGTTAATGGAACACAGAGGCTGAAATAGATCAGAGACGTGTTTTCAAACCAAATGAAAAATTATGAGGAGTTTTCTCTAGGAAAAAGAAAAATGAAATTCTTCTGACCAGGAATTGTGATACATTTTCAAGGCACTTAATGTGACTTGGCACAATTTTAAGGCTTCAATCCAGGAAAGTGTACTTGTGTTTGTTCAACTTTAAACCGAGACCAGATTCTGTTGATTAAAGGTTAAACACATACAAAGCACGGACTAAAGGTGCTTTGTTGAATCAAACCATGAGTCAAAAATCTCAACGCAGCCTGTATTTCTGCTGTGTCTTTGTGACAGGCTTCCTGTGATAACATTGTACTTAAAAGCTTAAATCACAGAGCTTAAGGAAATCGCAGGCAGGAGATGCCCTATTCACCTTTCTGCTGCTGAGGTGGTTGTGTTGTGTACTGTAGGTCACTGAGTGCTAAAAATAAAAGAGCCTTTTGAAAGTGAGAACTCGAGACTGGTTCTGCTACTTGCACTTGTGCAAGAGGTGATGTAACGTGGGTTATTCAGATCAATGCTGGTTTATGAGAAGGAGTTGGAACTGAAGAAATGTAGCGTCTGTCTCATTTGCTGTCTCTGCTTTCAGGCCTTTTTCACAGAGAAGTATCTTCAAGAACATCCTGAAGACCAAGATAAAATTGAACTGCTCAAGCAACTCATTGCTCTACAGGTATTGTAGTGGGAAAGAAGTGGGAGCACTGTATGTGCAGATGTTTTTCCAGCATCATTGTTTTGGAGAGAGAATGGAAATAAATGCTGTAAGAACAATCTGGAAGCTGCTGTATTCTGAAATTGTGGCCTAGAGTGTTCTGTGCGCCTTGCGTTGCTCTAAAATACTGTTCTGAAATAGTTGCCAGTGTGGCATAGATTTTTCCCTCATGAGTGTAACAAAATAGCTTTTACCTTTTCAGGAAGTCATCAGACCTGATGTTCTGTCACTCTGAGCATTTAATGTTGTCTCTCTTGACCTGCATAGCAATGAAAAACTGCCCTGTTTTCTTGCAATGCAGATTGCATCCCTACATATTCCCACACAACAGGGCCCATTTAAAGCTATCTCACAGTCACACAGCTTTAGGAGCTAAGAAGTGACACTCCAGCATTTAACGTGCTCTGTTTTCTAAAGCAGACTATGGAATCTGAGTGGGGAAGAGAGAACCATGGGTGTAGGTGGGGAAAATCTTCATGTTTCTTGAGCACACGGAGCTCGAACAGTCAAGGTACAAGTCAGTGGCTGAGCTTCTTTACTGTGTGGCTGGCTTTTTTGCCTCTGCAAACTCAAACCACATTGATTTATGTCATTTAAGTGTATCAGAGATGTGGAACATGCACAGAAAATTCCTTCCTGGAACAGGAGAGTTGATTTGTCCTTTTGTAGCTTCTCTTTATTCCTCCTTTCAGATGCCATTGTTGGCAGAAGGGATTAGGATCCATGGTGAGAAGCTGACAGAGCAGCTGAAGCCTCTGCATGACAGACTGACAGCCTGCTTCAAGGAGCTGAAGAAGAAGGTGGAGAAGCAGTATGGTGTGATCACCTTGGTAAGCATATCTAGGTGTTTAGTGTTCTGCCTTAAAGAGACAAAACTCTCCCCTTTCCCACTTGTGAGTTAGTGTTACATGACTTACCACAGGCGTGTTTGTCTGCAGCCTCCCTCCCTCACCGAAAGGAAGCAGAGCAGGTCAGGCTCTGTGGTGTTGCCCTATATCATGTCCTCCACGCTGAGACGGCTCTCTGTCACATCTGTGGCCTCTTCTGTGATCTCTTCGTCTTCCACGTCATCTGATAGCACTTCTTCCAGACCAGGTTCAGATGGGTTAGTAATCATCAGCTTTTACATGGGATTTACTTGAGTGGGGATGTGCCTTTGCCAGAAGTAATTACTCTTAAAAAGAAGATTTATTCCGTACACAATAGGAGTTCTTACACATGTCAGACTTTAAATGGAAGGTAATGTTGTTATTCCCATTTACAGAGAGGGTGTTTGAAGCTCAGCTAGGGAGAGTTCTGAGAACTGACCATTTCTGAAGTCCCAGTTACCTATATGATACTGAAGAGGGATGGAGGCAGTGTATTTCAGATGCACACTCTATTTCTTCCCCAGGAATGCTGGGAAACAGAGCTGTAACATACTGCGAGGTAATTTAGTTTGATGTGGTCTGCAAGGAGATGCACAGTTATATGGTACTTGTTCTTCCTATCTATTTGTAGCTGCCATACATGGAAAGATTTCCTGATGTCACTTCTCTGTGCATTTAGTTTGCATCTGTGACAACCAGGGGGTCTGGGTGACTTGCTCAGGGTCACGCAGCAGACTCAGTGGCAGGGTTCAGCAGAAAATGCAGGTCTGGCAGATAGCTGGAGTGACTTAGAAGCGCAAATCTCACTGAAAATGCCTTGGTCAGAGCTCAGGTTTTTGTAGTAATCTGTTATTCAAACTAAGAGATCACAGCTTTTAGCAGACAGCACTTTCTGTGTCTGGTGGACTAATGTTTCATGTTTTCTCACTCTCGGTGTGGGCCACAGATCTATTCTGGAGCCTCTCTTGGAGAGAAGAATATCAACAGCTTCCAGAGCTGAGGAGCTGCCCCTGAAAGATGATGGTGATAACCGGATCAGCAAACTGAAGCGGAAGGAGTGGAGCATTAGCAAGTCTCAGGTTATTGTAGAGAAAGAGCCAGAAATGGAACTGACTTCCAAAATGGTAAAAAAGCCTTTAAAAACTATCAATAGTAAAATCCCTAGCAGGAGCTTTTAGTGTTTCCATCAGCCGTGCTTGTCATTGGGAGCTTCACTAAATTGTGGGAGGGGTTCAAATACCAAAAGCTTTGGTCATCTGAGTCATTCTGCTTTCTTTTTTATGTGGAAAACTTGTGTCACAGACCCAACTGCAGTTTGGCTTTAGGTACACACTAGAAGCATGAGGCACTGATGTTTCATCTAGGTGCTCAGTGCCCTCGATTCTTGTAGGAGTGGAGGACTCTGTGATGCACTCAGCACCATGTAGAATTGTTCTGGCTTTGTTGGAGCAAGCAGACAGTGCGAGCCCACTCAAAGAGTCCAGCTGTCAAACCAGATGTTCAGCTGCTGTCAGTCAGCACCACTGCACTCATCAGACATACTGCGTGGTGAAGATCAGTTTGGTAGATTGGGGAGTTGAATAAAGAAGGTCTGGTACTTAGGTCACCAGTCTGGGACCTGGGAAAACTGGTTCATCCAGCGTGTACTCTGCTGGAGACCTCCTGCGGGAGGGCAGGAGTGTTTATTCCTTGAGCAGATAATTTGCAAGAGGCATAAAAGAGAATCTATATCCCCACAGGAGTGTTGTAATGGGGAATGTGGTGGAGGCTGTTTGGCATTAAGGTTGATAGTGGGATTTAGAATGAACACCTAATACAAACGGATAAGTTTCAGCCCAGAAGTAGAGTTGTTTGACCTTGGAGCATTATCCTGATTGATGCAAAGACTATGTTACCCTGTCAGAGAGCATGGGAGAATGGGGCATCTGAGTATTTAACCTGGTGATTCAGTGATACTGATTTGACTTAACACAGGCTGCATAAACAATGAGAAACGCAAGTTCTTCTATTTCGCCTTCTCTCCCAAGACCTCAGCTGAGTCTGGCAGGAACAGGTTATGCTGCTATATATTCAGGAATTCTCATCAAATCTGAGTGGTGCTGCCAGCACTTGGAGCCTGCAGAATATTTATAAGAAGGGAGAAGGTGGTTCTAGAATCATGTCATTTGGTATTGACAGGCTTTCAACCCCAGAGGAAAGCCTGCGGCTGTAAATGTTAGTGATTCATGAGACCTGGCCTTCTGCTTCTGGAAGAGCTGCCCTTGAATTCAGTGGGTTTAACCCACAAACTGTGGTATCAGCTGCTGATCACTTGGTAAAGTGAAACTAGAGGGAAAGGATCTGGGAGAAAGCCCATGGTGTTGACCAGTTCACTGGGATGCTAAGGCCATATTCAGATGGCCTCATTATCTGAATGAAGAGCACAGAGGATGTGTGTGACACTGGAAGGAACTGGGACAATATCTCCCAAGTCCCATACGCAAGGGGTTTGCTCTGTAAAGTCTGAAACAGTCTGGTTTCACAGCCCTAAGGAGCTGGATGATACCAGTGGTCCTGACTTGCACCCAAATTTCATCTGTGTTTTCTTTTTGGAAAGACTTATCCCCTTCCAAACCTGTTTACAGAACTGCAGGTCGAATTCAGCAGTTCTTTGGCCTGACGTCTTCCCTTCTCAGTTAATACACTAAGGTCATTAAAAGCAGTTTACTATTGCTACACAGTTAGTAAGGTCCCACAGAGAACTGGATGTGTCATAGTAGCACAGTGAATGCCTTTTGACATGGCTCAGCTTGTGCAGTGCTTTCACTCTTAACGTTTCACCTGACTGCACCTTTCTGTCTATGCATGGCTTTTCTGGAGCATGTTGATGCCTTTGTGACAGGTCTGGTTATCCCATGTGTGTGCAGCAACCTTGCTGACTTCTAAGGGGTTTGTTTACTCTCTGTTTCAACCAGGGCATGTCAGGAAAAGCACAAAGGCCAAAGAGCCTTCAATTAGGAGACAACAGACTGACTTTGCTTCAGGGTTCTTCGCTCCAGCAATCGACACCTCGAAGCCCACCGCCCATCACTCCCAAAACCCCAAGAACCCAAAGTAAGTTGTGTTATTTCAGGGCAATAGTAGGAATTACTGTGTATTTGCTGAGGTAACCTCACTGGGGAGGGAGGGAGGAACTGCTCTGAAGTACTTCTCAGAAAGTGACCCTGGGCTGCTGATATCTGCAGACATTTTTGTCAGATAGCAGGATTTGGCAGTGCTATCAAAAGCGCTACAATCATACTTGTGACTTCCATGTCACTGGTTACAGTCAGCATATCAGATGAACTCCAGAGAACAGGTTTCCAATTTCTTTCTTGTTTCCTCCTGTATTGACTTGAGGGAAGGTATATTAAACCCCAAGGAGAACATCACATGCCATCAATGTAGATGCTTGTAAATGCATCAGGTCAGGAGGTTACAGCATGTACTGAGTATCTCCTGTGGATTTACTGGGTGGAACTGCGTCAGCCCAGCACAGTATTTCTCATCAGCTCTGTGGCTGAATTTTCTCAGCAGGCCCTGGAGGCTTCAGTACTTCATGGACAGTAACTCCCATCAGGTGGCAGAAAGTTTCAGGAGAAGCTGCTCTGCAGCTTGGAAGCTCAGCTGATAAATGTGACACCTAAAAGATGGAGTTTATCATTAGCAAAATGAGTATTTTCCCTCCTTGCATATCCAGCAAGCTCTATAGTTTGTTCTGAAACAACAGATCAGTATGGCTAAGGTAAAAATACAACTATGGTGTCACCACTGACAACTTCCTTGCTTGCTCTTGCCTTTCTCACTCTACTGCTCTGTTTGCAGTTCATACATAGGACCTGACTGTCCTTCCTCCTAGATGGATGTAATTCAGAATCCAGTGTAGAATCTGAACTGAACTAGCCTAAAACTGTTGTGAGAGGATTAAAACCAAAAAATACATGTCAGACTGGGATGGAGTGGGGAGACAACAGAAACACAAACAACTGCAGGAATACTGTATGAAGGAAGATCTGTGGAAGGAATTTGAAACCTCATTCTTGTACTTAGCAAGAGCTTTTAATTGCCTTCAGTAGCAGGGCAGCTTCCCAGGAATTCTTCTGAAGTTTGGTCCTTATCTGCTCCATCAATTGGAGTTAAAATCAAAGTGAATTCTCAGGTTGAGGCCCAGGTTGAAAGGAAATCCCAGTGAACATTGCAGATGTGATAATGGATTCAGTTTTCTCTCAGACATGCATTTTTCACATAAGCTTAGATTCACTGGATGAAGGTAGAACTCTTCTGGGCATTTGGAACTTAAGGGAGATCCAGCTGTGCCTCTACTCTGACATATCCATTCAGGTTTAGCTGCTGAAGCAGAGAACTGTTAGCAGACCAAAAGAGAGATTCATTTAATATCTTGTGCTTAAAATTCTACACGGCCAATCCCATTTCCCATTCCTTTTCCACCTACTTGAATGTCTTTTCTCATTACTGTTGTTGCTTCTAGGTTTTCCCTCCTTGCAAGCTGATGGACTGGCAAGTGCTGGCTCACAGAGCACCCCACCTCCCCCTCCGCCCAAGAGCAAGCCCTATGAGAACAGCAACCCCAGGAATTCTGTGGAGGTAAGGAAATGAGAGCTGACATTTCTTTGGAAAACAGCTTTTGAGAGGAGACACCAGCGGAATTTTCCGAGCTGCTTCTAGGGTGGTGCTACTTGAAACTTGTCTCATCGGTTTACTGGTTCACTCCCTGAAACCACGAAAGAAGGAGAGGGTTTTTTGCTTCAGGAGAAGGCCGTCAAATGCAATCGCTTGGTTTTGGATGCCAAGTGGGAGTCGTGTTGTCCTGGGTGAGGCAAACTGCGTGTGGGGGTGGGAAGACCGGTTGGAAACAAACAAGCGCAATGATTGAAAAGTTTCAAAGCCAGCATCAGCATAACCCAGCGCTGTAATCCGGGCCTGAAAGAGAAGGGGAAAAGAGTTCACACATGTTCAGAAATGATAAATGTCTGCTGTTGAGTTCTCAGCTCAGAATAATCTAATTTGTCAATGTATTAGTTACTTAAACAGTCTGTATTATATCACCATCTTGGTCACAGCCTTTTTCTCCAGTGCATGAAGTGGTTTACTTCTAAGAACATCAAACTGCCACTTTTTTTATGCTCTAAACTCATGTTTCTCTTATGCTAGGGGTTTCCAAACAGCTTGCAGATACTTCATATGCAAATACTCTGGTCATAGTGTCAGAATAGTTTCATCTGCCCCTAAACTAGTGCTCCTGATAGGAGACTGTAATAGGTTACCCGTGCACAGCAAAAGACAGCATCCTTTTGTAACTGCAAGGGCTGGATGTCTTCCCCAGTCCAATTTGCCAAGAGGATTTATGGAGTACTTTAGTGAGATGAACTGGAATTTGACCAAAAAGAATGTAAAGAATGATTGCTCTGACAGCACAGGAAGACAGCAAACCTGCTGATCACTTAATTCTGTTAGAGAGAGATACAACGCTGGCATGAAGCCTTGAAGCATGGGATAAATAGGAGGGCTTTCTACTTTGCCCTTCGTTTGGTTGGAATTGACAGAAGAGGCACTGTAGCTGCTGTAGGTGGTGTGAATGGTGGCACTATGACAGCTCGAGGGATGCTGTGGAAGTCACTGGTTCAAGAGGATTAATAAAAGAGCCTCCTTCCCTTGAGTCTTGTAGGAAAACTAATTACTCACATGTTCTGGCTTGCAGCATTGACCTTGGCTTGCAGCCCAATGAAAAGGATTCAGAGGCACTAAAGAGAGATTGTAGAAGTATTTTCTGAAGGGTTTTCTTGAAAGAACCCACTGGAGCAAAGCACAAGAAGCATCCTGCCAGCCCTTGTGTTGGGCAGGAGGCTGTGGCTTGCTTTAGTAGACCTGCACTTAGTGTCATTTAGTGGAGTTCCTTGTACCTTTCTGATTCGGAAGCATTTTGCATCCTTCTGACGCCTTCTTGGTGCAACTCATCCAGCCAGCAAGATAAACATAGGTGAATTTTGAAACCATAAGGGAAATGATTTGAGTGCCTTTCTACTGATAAACAAGAGTGGGACAGAGGGACAATGGCTCTGACTCAAAGTCAGACTGCAGGTCAGAAGCAGCTAAAGTCCATCTGCAGCTGAAGTGTATTCTAGCAACTAAAACATACCTTCTGTTAGCTCCTGGGCCTCTGTCTTTGTTTGCCCTTGTGATCAACTGCATATCATACTGAGAGGCTGAACTGAAAGATTTGGTCTTCAAAAAGAAGCATCAGACAGCACAGGACCTTTGGTTTTTCTTGTTTGATAAAGCAGAATGCCTGAACGTGCTGGCAGTGGTTTATTTTAATGTGTGCTTTTGTTCTGTCTTCTCAGGTTGCTCCACCACTCCCCAGCAGACGTGAAGCCAAACCTCCCCCTCCACCCCCAAAAACCAGGAAATCCAGCGTTGTCTCTTCAGAGCAAGGCTTGTAGTGAGGATGAGCACTCGCTGGCTCGACAGCAAGCACCCAGAGTGAAATGCCTGCTTTTTTCCTGACAGTGCTGGGGCTCTCTGACCCAAAACGACCAACCAGTGATCTCACCTGCCATTCCATTCCCTCCCTTTGGAGTTTTCTTTGGGAAATACCAAAAGGAACTGATATTGTGACTGTATTCCCCAATCTCTGGTTTACCTTTCCAGTACTGAGACACTAATCACATAGCAGGAGAGGTCACCCTGCTGGAATTCTTCTCTTAGTCTTGTCTGTCCTGAGTTCTTTCACTGATGCAATGTCAGCAGTTCATTCCTAGTGTAGATCTGTCACAGTAGTGATTTGCACCAGTGTTTGGAACAAGGTAAGCCACACCAGTATGTGTCCTGCAGTGTTTTCACATAAGTTCTTTACACTTTACAGCTGTGCTTCCCTCCTCCTGTCCCTGTGGCATAGCCCAGCCCTGATCTGCATGAAGTGAAACAGATCACAGCCAGCCCTGAGTTGTGAAGTGTCAGCTCCTGGGATGTCAGGTGCTGGGGTATGATGTGCAGTCTCCGAAGGTTCTTGATTGCAGGCAGAGACCTGAGCACTGTTAGCAGAATAAGTTCTTTTTTTTCTGTTAGTCATCATATATATTGAAGATGAAGTGCAGACATTCTGCCTTCACCTTAAATGCATACATCTACCATCTCTGCTCTGAGTAGTGGCAGTTGCTCATTCCCAATGGAGAGTTTAGGTTCACCAGTACTTTGTCATAATTTCACTGTTGATTCTGGTTTTAACACTACAGAGCAGTTGATACTCCACCCTGAACTGTGTTACCTCCCTGGTTTGTGCTTGCATCTGGGACATGGTAGAATGTATCATCTTGTGCTTTTTAATAGGGTGCAAAAAGGTGCCTCACACCAGTGAATATGCGAGAAGAATAGAAGCTGCACTGAGACCAGCACTGTACTGGTACCAGCAACTGAGAGGATGGAGTACACAGATCTAACTATACATCCTGACCTCAGAAACAAAGTCTGAAAGTTACTGTAACCTTTATTTTGGCTGGGTAAATTCACAAGACCATGGCTAATTCTCATCCTGGCTTTTTCCCTGCACCCATTTGTGGCAGTACTTGCACTTTGTTTTCCAGCCTCCCTTCATCTAGGTTTTTAACAGCCACTAGACTTTAAGAAGCTGTTTAGATCTGGGATGCATTTGGAAGACTTAACTATTCACCACTTAATTTCCTGTTGCTTCCTCTAGCTCTCTGCAGCTTTTATTTCCTTGCAGGATGAGATAATGTGCTTAATTTCTTTTTTTGCTTATTTATTTCCTACTCTGAATATCAGCATCAGTCTTTGTGTAGAGAAGAAATGGCACCAGACGGGCCTTAGACACAGCATTCCTCTGTGCCTGAGCACACACTGGAATCTGGCTGGTACAAACCAGGATATCCTCATTTGTGGTCAGTACTTCTCATTTTGCACCTTTCAGGGCTACTTGCTCTGTGCTGCAGCCCTGAGGTGGGAAGCCAGAAGACAACTCAGTTTCAAACTCCCTTGCAGTGCATTTCTCCTCTGTTCAGGGAGAAACAAAACCAAAGCAACCCCAGGGTGGTTTTTGTTCAGACTGAAGTAGCCCTTTCTTTTGTTCTTACACATGCCTTTGGCTTCAGTGTGGCTCCGGTTAAAGAAACCTGCAGAAGCTGCATTTGCTTTGGTGCCTGCATGGCCCTGTGGAACAGATTGCTCTCATGGAAGGATCCTATTGGATTCACATCACAGAACAGGTTGGAGCCATTTGGAAGTTGCAGTCGCATCGCACACATCTGCAGCCCTGTTGTTGCTTTAGCACACATACAACTGCCTTCTGCGTTGTTGCCTTCTCAGGGGAAATCTTGGAGACCTTCCTGCACAACTTGACTATGGTTGCCCCCTCTCTCTGTGGTGCATTGTAGGACTTGTCAGCTCCACATTATGTTCTTGGACGTAGATGCTGCTTGACTTGGAAACCACAGGGTTTTCTTCTCTGTCATTTTTTGTCCACTTCCTCCTCTGGTAACCACTGTCTTCCTTCTGCTGCACATACCAACTAAAGGTTCAGGTCCTCCAAAACTCTTCACTTGAACAAGAACTTCTTGTCTTTTGCTTGAGGCAGAACATCAGGATGTGGTCTGAACTGTAGCAAAGTGGGTATTAACTCCACCTCTTGTTAATTCAGTGCCTTCCCCCATTCTGCATCTGCCTCTTACCTCATTCTTGGGTGCATTTCTTTTTCAGAGTGGTTTGGCTTTTAACTCCTGTGGTAAGCCAGCAGAAACAAAGGACTCTGTGTAGGAATCTCAGCTAAGGGTTTCAGTTGTGGGGAAACAAACTAGCTGTCACCTTTGGGGATTTTGGTTCCGAGTGACTTTTGAGTCCTATTTCCCTACTTTTTTGATCTCCTTTAATCACTTCAACTCATACATTGGGGTTTTTTCCTGGGGGAGGGAACTAGTCCATGCAAAAAAACCTCACTGGAGGAAGTCTGACCTTGGGAGGAGCTGTTCAGCTGATCTTCAGTGACCCTTTCCATAATGCTCTTTGGTTCTCACTGTTTCGGGTGTTCTTTGGCAGTTTTGTGGACAAGGTTTATGAGCAGGCCTTTCATTTGTATTTTGGTCTTTGGCTTTTACTATAGAGCCAACTCCTTAAAAAGCAGGGAAGGTGCTATCTTCCTGTATGCTTGCCTTGCCATCCACTGTCTCACCTGGCAGGTTCCGTAAACTTGGTCTGTCCACGCAGGTCAGGCGTTTCTCCATGCTGCCTTTGTTGTCTGGCCAGTTGGAGACTGTTGTAGCTGAGCATCACCCTAACTGGAAGGAAAGGAGCAACTGATGCCTGAAGAGCACAGAGCAAGAGTTTCCTTCCTGGGCTATTTTGAGCATTTCATTGGCAAATCTGCCAGAAAGGGGTTTGAGGTTGGGGGATTTTTCCTTCCTTAGCATTGTTTTTGTTCAGAGTCTGAAGTGCTGTAAACTCCCTGTTTCTTCTTCTTGCCTTTGGGAAGCTAGCTCACAAACAGGTGTTCCATTTTGATAAATGTGTTATTCACATTGTGGTATGTGAGGAGTTCTGTTCTTAGCTGATATAAGTCAGCACGGTCTGCTTAGAGGTATGAGAAGGACTTTGTGTACTGATGCTCTGGGGCTTTGTGCCAGTTTCACAGAAGAGCATTGTCTTCTAAGTGTCAGATTCCTAAAGGCAGTTGGGCATTTAAGTGTGTGAATAAGGATGGGGCCTGGCTCATTTTAATTAAGTGAAATAAAATGCCCACATGTAGGAGAAATCCCACCAGACCACTGGTGATTTAAGTGTTCTGCTCTTTGCTATGGTACTTCCCTGACTTAAATGCTGAGATTTAACTTTCAGAGTCGATTTAAGGTCTCACTACTTCGTTTTCAGAATCAGAATCATCTTTCCACATTCATTATTAGGTGCTTTTGGAAATGTCATCTACTATCCTTTAAACTGGAGGGCTAGAAATGGGAGTAGAACATTAACGTTGTTGTCTCTGCACACCAGAAGTGCAAGCAGACAGCAGCGTTTCTACCCATGGCTTTTGGATAAAACAAACCTCCAAGTTAAATATCGAGTCTGCAGAGGAGACAAACTCTAATCCCATTTCATAGCTGTGCTCTTCAAAGCTAGTGTTACGTGTCAAATCTCAGAGGGTTTTGGTTTGCTTTGGAGAAATATGCTCAACACTTGTTTTCTGGAGCTTTTAATTAAAACTTGTCATGCTGTGATAAATTCCTTTAAAAATGATACAGGCTCTAATCCACATCAGGGAGGAGGGAAACAGACAGCTTTCCATTGCAGTGGATTATTGGATTAGGAAAGGACACCGATTCCAGGGAGAACAGCTCTGTGATCTGCAGTGGCAGAAAACACCATCATGTCTATGCAGTGGGTTTGGAGAACCTGCATCTAACGACCTTCACACTGTGCATCCCAGTGTGCGCTCCACGCATGAACAGTGAGTTAGAGTTGGAGTGATGATGGCTCAGATTTTCTCTCCTTATTTATTTTTATAAGTGTAAATGGAAATAGTAAGTTTAAGATGTCTGTAATTTAACTGTAAGCTTTTTTACGGTGCAAGCATTCCTGACCCATCACTGCTGCCTTCTTTTAATTCTTTTAATTAAAAGCCTTCTCTATTTGATATTTACTGTTGCAGACCAAATTATCTAGGGGATCAGGGTGAGCTTTTCTCAGGACTACATGGGAAAGAAAAAGAAAAGGAATAACGTGATTTCATTCAAAGGCACAGGAGGTTCACCTTATTCTGCTCCTGTTAACATGAAAGCATCTTTAGGACTTCGTGGCATTGCAGAGAGTACACAAAGGGGTATAGAGGAGCTTAATAAAAGGTGAAAAGCATCTGCTGATGCTGTATTGGTCTGGTTGTCCTGATTCAAGGCTTTCTGAACCCCTGGACATGCCTGACTGCATACTTCAAGCCTTGGTTTTCACATGCATGGTCTGCAGTTGTCTGTTTTCTTAAGCAGAGGTGTAAATCCTCAGCAGCTCTGAAATTCAGCCCCGACATGCATGGTGTTGATGTAGTTTTTCATTGTTGGTATTACGAAGGTTTAATGACATGAGAAACCTTGGGACTTGTTCATCTTGAATTCAGGAGAATATGGATGTTGTGTAACAGTATTTTGTGAGTGGTTTGAGATCCTGCGTGCGATGGTTGAGTTACAAAACGCACCTCTGCGGACTGCAAAGACCTTTTTCTTTTTCCTCTTTCTTTTAGTTCTCTGCAATTGAATCAGCCAAAAATACAGCTTTTAAACTGGCTCTGAAGAAAGAGTAGGAGCCAAGCTTTGGAAAGGGAGTCTGCGTCTGGGTAAATGACAGCTGATTCACTAAGTCTGTAAAGCAAGGTGTACAAATTTTCACGGTTTTTAAAATGTATTAACTGTTGTAAAGTTTGTAAATACCTTTTTAAAATAAATGTAGTTTTTATGAGTGAACCAGTAAAACAAGAGCTGATAAAGGTCTTTCATGCAAGGAGTATGGAAGCGCGAGTGGAATTGCATCCCAGCTGTAAGTTTAGTCTTGATTTTTAATGTTGTGTTACTGTTTTATCCAGAGACCAGCGAGGTCAGACACAGGCCTTGGCCAGGCATTGTCTGCATATGGGAAACAAAAGCTGTCATGTCCAAGTTCTCATTGCAGGACACGAGGCAGACCCTCTGCTGCTGGGTCCCCACCACCGGACTGGAACGTGTTCTCTTTTACATGCAAGCTAGTAATCAACACAACAATTATCTTCTGCTATTTACATGCAACTGCAGAGGGTTTATTCACATACAGCAATCTGAGCAAAGTCCATTTGAAAAGAACTGAGGGGTTTTGGAAGAGAATTTTGATAGCTTTGACGTTTTAGTCTGGGTCTGTTGTTCTCTTTGGCTTCATAGGTTAAGGCTTCTTTCGTCTGGCTTCTTCCATCAGACTTTCCTGTAGACACACACATCATACACGACTTTTAAAGAGAAGAAATAACTTTGATAATGGAATTTTAAGGCTTGGTCAGATGCTCAAATGCTCATGGTCTACATGGGAGGAGGGTTAGAATGACATAGATCTGACCCAACTGATCTCTCTGCCACCTGCCGCAGGATCAGATCATCCAGTGTAATGTAACTGACGCTTATAATGGCCCTTTTCATCCCAAAGTGCATGACCAACTTTACATCTGTTGGTGGGTCCAGCGGAGCTGCAGCAGTTCTTGGAGTGTAACCCAGCAGCTGTTGAGCACCACGCGTTGACAGCAGCTCAGAGCAAGCAGCATGAAGTTGAACAAAGCAACTTGTCTGTGAGCTTCAGCAGTTGGCCGAGAGAGCAGAGCCAAGAAAGCAAAAGCATCACAGGGTCATTATGGCGTGGTACAGTTGCCCTGTTACCATTCTCTATGTAGCTTAGTGCTGTTTGAATGGAAACTGTGTTCCTGTGTCACATCGTGCTGGATCTGGTCTCCTATCTGTTTGTTTCTGTATGTTCTTGCCTCAGAGTCAAAAGCCCGAGGTGTTTTGGACGGATGCCCTGGCTGAATGTTCTGGTTTGCCCTGATGTGCCTTAGCTAGGTGTATTCTTGTTTGTGCTCACTAACAGCTTCTCCAGGAAACAACATAATTGGAAGTGTTTTTCCACAGGGTGGACCATTTCCAGACACCTCCCCTTTCATTGCATGAGATCCCAGTAGCAACTCCAGGAATGTGTTACATTGGAAAAGCTGCATCTGGAAAAAGCTTTACTTTGTTTTCAGTGTCATGTAGCAGCTAGAAATAAGAAGGCCGCACAGTTCAGACTATGCTACAGGAATAAGACGTGCAAACTAAGGGTTTGATGCTGAGGTTTAGGAGCTTTTATACTGATGTGCAAGATTAGCAGCAGTTTCTGAGCAAGCCTAAGGATTGGGTTGGAAAAAGAATCCTAGGATGGTTTGGGTTGGAAGGGACATTAAAGCTGATCCAGTTCCAACCCCTGCCATGGCAGGGACGCCTTCATTAGAGCAGCTTGCTCCAAGCTTTGTCCAACCTTTTATGCTCCATTTTATGTTCAGTACAAATAGGATTAAAGATGACCTAAAAAAGACTTCATTTTTAGGTAGTTTAGGTAGTTCCTGCATGAAAATCCAGTGGCAGCCTGGCTCTGCCCTACGTGCAGCAGTGGTACTGAACTGATGAGCCTTCATTGAGGCCAGGTTCCTCAGTGAAAGCTGCAGTGCGTACTTGAAACTTCTGCTCTTGGCTTCACAAGTGAAGTGCAGATTGAGAGTTTCAACTTCTAGGACAGCTCAGAGACACTTCCCAGGACGTGGTGGCCATCTGGCCCCATCAAGGTGTTGCTGTATTAATTAAAGAGCACATTTTTGCTTGAGAGTGTTCTTTCTGTGGCAGTTAGTTTGGATGCGAAGTCTCTGCTGTCATGGCATTACAGCATCTAATGGAAAATCCATTTCCCAGCCTAGGGACCTTGGGAGCAGCAGCTTCCATATGGCTTGATCCTTCAGCTGGCAAAGAGTGCCTTTTGAAGTTAAGCATCTGTGAATGCTGCATAGATCTACATTAAGGTGGAATGTATTTGACTTGGTTTTGATTTCGTGAGTAATGACATTGCTACACCAGAGCATAAGGATAACGTAGCCCTGTCCTAGGACTGAGGTACTTGGGGATGATGCAGACACTGGGGCAGAGCCAGCATTGCCGCATGTGAACTGAACTTAATGCCTCTTCCTCTTCCTCCACCAGCCTTTTTTCTCTTCCCTCCGTGTACATCCCAGCCTGCGCCCATCCCCTGGTTTTCCCCTAGGGGTAAAATGACAGCCATTACTCACCACGGCTTGCTTCAGAGCACCGAGCCCGGAGCGCTGGTACCCGCCTGGGCATTCCGTCCTCTGCACTTCCCCGATTTGTTCCATGTCACTTGCAAGCTGGAGCGGGAAGTGATGCAGCCTTTGAGAAAGAGGTTTATTTCTGCTAAAGCAGCGCTGCCCTAGTACAGACGAAGAGGAAACTTTTCCCCTGCACAGCTTCCATTCACCTCTTTCCCAGGTGCCACAGCCAGCTTAAAATCAGGATGCTGAACTACCATTACAAGGGACTACATAGGAAGTACTAGAAAGGATGGGAAAGTCACCAGGGGATGGAACCTTCCACGTCAGCTTTGTCATCTAACTGCTTACCCTCCAATTCATTGCCATTTGACAGGCACCCCGTGCCACATCTCTGGATGAATGTTGTCTAAAACAGCCCATCAGAGTACTGGCTGAAATGTAGGGAGAGGAGGAAATCAGGTTCAACCTGGAATTCAGACTCCATCTCTCCTCTGGAGCAGGCTGCCCAGGCCCCTCCATCTTCATGTGAGGCTGCAAGTGCCATCTTACCCTAACAATTACTTTCCAGTTACTACTTTAAAAAAGTGTGTGTGTATGCGTATGTATAAATATATAGGCACATAGATATATTGATACATAGCTATATAGACATATACACAGTGAAGCTATGTCACCTCTTTTTTGCTTGCATCTTTTACAGACAAGGGATCTTAGGTAAAGCCACAGGGTGTTTCATGGTGTAGAACCCACCTCCTGAAATGAGCCCATCATGTTTTCCGCGCTCCGTTTTCCTCCTGGTTGCAGGCCGTAGGACCAGTGTTGAGCTGAGCAGATTTCCACAGACAGGACAAACAGGAGGATGCTGACAGAGATCTTCCTGGACTTCTCCATCCTGTGAGAGAACACATCTTTCTGATCATAACAACATCACAGCTCCATTTTGACCTTATAGAATGATGGAGATGCTGCAGTTCTGGATCTCCAGTTCTGATCTTCTGCACCCTACTGGCACTGTGCTGATGTGGGAGCGGGATTTTGAGCCTCTCCAAGTGTGGATTAGCTCCTTACAAAGAGATTTAATAGCTGAAAAGTCTGGATGAGGATCTACATTAGGATCTTTGGTCGCCCTTTCAGAGCTTTCAGAATGTCTGGACCTCAGAGGTTCCATGGGAGTCCCTGCTGAGGTTGGACGGATGCGTTAAGTTTAGCCGGTTTCTGTTCTATTATCCCTGCCCCTTAAAAAGTGCTATTTGCAGTCCCTTCTAACGCAAGTTTCTTCTAATACAAGCACCTGTAAGCACTGAACAAGTAAGGAACTTGGTGCGTTGTTCAGTGGCGTTACCTGCTCGCTGAGAGGGGTTGCAGAGTCACTCCAACTCTTCTCCGTTTGAAAGTGCCCTGTGAGCGTTCTTGTCCTCTCAGGTTTTATACACAACCACCTCAAGGCCAAACCTTTCCCAGCAGGTGACTTTATCCAATTCTATCTCCCAGGCTGCAATTTTGTTCTTAAAAGTGCTGTAATGCAGCGGGAGTAAAGCGCATAATTGGAGCACCCCTGTGTAGCTGTTAAATGCAGCTGGCTTCTCCAAGAGCAATAAAAGTAACAGCCTTTAAGAGGCTGTAAAGCTGCCATTCAAATCCAGCTGATTGCTGCTGCCCCATGGAAAATGCACAATCTTTTCCTGCAGCGACTTCCAGCCTGTCAGTGAAAGTTTTTGGGTGAAGTTGGAAGTTGTTGAGGAGGTCTTGAAGTGGGTGAGGAATTCAGCTTAGTCTGTGCCTGTGTACCAGGCATGAAGGAGACAGTTCTGTGCTTAAAAGAGCCTGCGCTTGCACATGTGCACAGAGCTCCTCCAGCTCCAACCCCTGCCACGGGCAGGGACACCTTCCACTGGAGCAGCTTGCTCCAAGCCCCTGTGTCCA
>WYDI02028553.1:0-57770 GCA_009867235.2 Psittacus erithacus
GCTGAAAGTTAGAAACACAGTGCTGCACCAGCCACTAAGAAGGAGAAAAAATCACTGCTACTGCTGAACCCATGACAGTTTCACATCTTTGGAAAATTTTATTACTAGCTTTAAGGGTCACTGCTGCAAGTTGAACCAAGTTAGAGAAAGTGTTATTTGTTCCTATTTCTAACAAACCACATTTGATGATGCTTTGGAATACTGTCATCATAATAATCCCCTTGTGTATTATCTTGTATTTCTACACAATAGCTAATAGCTTTTTAATGTATTCTCATGCCAGCACATGCCTTCTTGTTGAGAAGTTTTCCACATACAAGTCAGTCTTGCTAATTTTGCTGAACAAACAAGCCATGTGGTATAGGTTGTTTCATTTACTTGTATTTACAGTTACTCTGAAGGAGAAACATCTTCGAGAGTTATGGAATTTGACTCTACCACTGACTTTTTGTGTGACTGTGGTCATAGAGACAAGACTTTGTACTCAAAAGTGTTGTTCAGATCCAGGTATTTAGCTTGAAGTGTTAACCTCCAGGCTCTGGTAACATTTTCAGAAGTACTAAGTGCCTGCAGTGATAACAGGCTTGTTCAGGGGAACACCACTGCCTCTAACAGTCTTTTCAATTGCTTAACCCTGGAACAAAAACATTAGGGCACTCAAAGAAGAAGCCATTTTGGGGAGGTGGGGGGAGAGAAAAAGATTCTTATTTCCTTAGTGCCTCAGTTGCCTTCAGTAGTGACCAGTTTTTATTGGTCACTACTTATTCTTCAGTAGTTCAGCCAATTCTTATCAGCCACCCTTGTAAACCCTTTTAAAAAGGGTGAATTAAAGACTCTGAATAGGTGCTTTGTCTTGAACCTGATACTAGCAAATGCTCATACTGTGAGACTCCTAAAAGCAGCTTTAATGCACACTTTCATGGAGGGACCTTACACAAAGGTTTGTTGTAGCCAGGCACTCACCCTGCTGTGAATGGCATAGATATTGTAAGTAAGGGACTACTCATATGCCTTTTTATTTTTATACATTGACTGAACTGGGAGCACGGAGTCATATAGATCTTGAGCTTGAGTAACAGTAGTAAGCTCCATTTTATGTTGATGTAAATTAGTATTTGTACCCTTGACCATCCTCTGTTGTCATTTTCCTCTGGTTCTTATAAATCAAGTTCACCCTTAGTGCTTTGAAGGTCTAGAGACCCTTAGCAGAGTGAGCTAGATCATCTGTGCCAGATACCTGATGCATTCTGTGTTCAGGTTCTTGGAAGGCAAACAGCAGGAATCTGGACATTTGCAGTAGGCCAATCTGGAGATACCTAAAGATCTGAAAGGAATATGAATGCAACTTCCAGATTCCGTATTAGCTGAAGGTGGAACGCAGGCCTGTTTCTCAGTACTTTTCCTGCAGGCCATTCGCCTGATCTGCTGGTGTCTTTTTTTAGCCACTGTTGCTGTAGAAAATAGTAGTTAAGGCTGGCAAGACAGTGGAAAAGGGAAATCTTATAAATATAATAACAAATAATTTTAATTCACCATTCTTGATGACTGTGGTGACTCTGCTATTTGCCAATCTTTAATGTTTGTACAATGGTGAAACGGTCATGGAAATGTTTGCAAATTCCAAAGGATTAGTCATGGAATCAACTCGTTGTTTGCTATCAATTGTTTTTGTTAAAAGTTTCAGCCACCCACTCAGCAAAAAAGGCAATGGATGAAAACTTGAATAATCAATAGCTGATATGTTTGTGAGCAACCAGCATCTGAGAAATAGGCCACCAGACCATTTGGCAGAAGCATAAAGGGACAAAATGTGTTTCTCAACAGTGAGAAATATTTGTGAATGATTGTGAATTCAAGAAGATCAAAATTAGTGTCAGTTGGCAAGTAGTATTCAGCCAGTTTCAACACTGGCACTTAAACTCTCAAAGAAGCTAAATTCCTGGAAGTGTAGAAAATAGTAAATAGCCTGCTTGTAGGGGACATAGCTGATAGAGAGATAATGTCTCTTTCTAGTCAACCTTATATAGACATGCTGAGATAATTCAGTCCAATCAACATAAAAAAAATGCAGTCTAATTTTCTGCAGCTGTGCAATTTGTCCATTTGCATGGGCACAAACGTCCAGCACTATAGGCTGGAGCATCAAAAGTAAAGCTCATTATTACCTAAAGAAATCTATGGGGAAAACCATAAGAGCTACTTCAGTAAGGTTACAACAAGGTGCTTCATGTCAGTTTGATGCTGAATCAGTGTAATGTTGTTTCAGCAATGGGAAATGACAAAGAGATAAAAGCAAGATTCTTTTTTTTTTTCCTAACAAAGCAGCTGCTGGCAAATTAAAAGGCCAAGTATAGTATTGGGAAAAGACATGTCATGTATAGGAGCACATGTAATAGACCTCTCTGGAGGTCTTCAGACATCTGAAATGATTGGCCTAAGGATTTACACAGGAATTACACAGCCCTCTGTACTAAGGTGATTCTCACCTTAATTATAAGCATAATTGATATAAATTTGATATAATTAATTATAATTGATCTATAAAGACATGTAGACATCCCTTTGTGGATTGAAGCCCTAGTGCCTATATTGATTGTTGAATAGAAAACAACTTTCTATGATGTTAGAGCTTTTGTATTTAGGTATTTTACAGACTATGGAAGTTATATGTAAATAGGATATCAGAAATACACACATCTTGAGAGCTACAGTGTCTTTATCATGCTGGATGTTCAGCACTATGTGAGCACAGTATAAAAATCTACATATCACAGACAGGGCCGTTCTGTTTCTTCCCTGAATGTTTCATTGCTTGGCTAAGTTAATTGTACGCAAGCACAGCATGATGTTCCTTAGCCGCTTCCTTTCAAGCTGAGGAAAAACACTTGATAAAGGACAAAAAGACTGATTTGCAGCAGATCAGTCAAAGCAAATCCCATTTTAATTGGAAAATGTGAAGGCATTTCTTCTTACTTAGTCATCTTGCCTGCCAAACTTGTGCCTTCTATCTCCAGCCATTTCATCACAAAACTTTTCTATGTTGTTTGTATGTGTATATGTTTAGAAATGGAGTATCATATTTATTTTTCATACTGCAAAGTTACTGAACTGATTTTGCTTAGATTTATTATGTTTTTTTTAAAGATTAACTGGTAATTACCAGCTTAAAATGTGAGTTTCAAAGCTCTTCATATATGATACTATAGTATTATCAGGAAATAAGGAGAGATGAAAGGGACTTTAAAATATTTATTCATTTTGATTCTTAAAGTAGTTAATGAAATTGTTACCTTTGAGTGTTAGTTATCTACAAGGAGGACTCTTTCAATAAGGACTCTTTGCTGGCTTCTTGGATATCCAGGTAGTTGTCCCAGGATAGTATTCTCTCAGTAGCTTCCACTGGCTCATTTGTCTTCATTTACTGAAAGGTACCTTACCCTTACTTGTGCTAGTGTAACTGACTTCAAACCTAGATCTGTGAAATGGTCCATTTAAAATGAAATAAATTATGCTCACGTTTCAGTAGGGCCAACCTATTTTCCAAGTCTGTTCTGAAGTGGAGTCACTTGAGGTATTGGATTGTGCTATTAACTTCTGAGAAGGGGCTGTGACTGTGAGTAGCAGAGCTAGAAACCTCTGGCAGTGGATATTCTGTTGAAGGAACAATGACAAGGAGCAACAGCCTGAAAATACAGATTTTATTTAGAATTAAAAGGGCAGTATTCTTGCCCTTTCTGCAGACTCTTCCATGAGTATTTACTCCCTTACGATGAAGGAGCTAGTTCCTATCTTAGGTACTTCCACATTCCAGTTTTGCTACAAGTGTGTTTTACATGTCCTACATATCATGAAGGAGTTGAACTGGCTGTATCTAAACTTGGAAGAAATGATGCGTAAATAGAATCATAACTATTTTATGATTCTATGAAACACTTTTGCAAAGGATTCCAAACGTCAGGCTCAGCCTGATTCCTTTAGGTCCTTCCCGCAGTGTGACTGCTTTCATCTTTTTGCCTAGCTTTGCAATAGCCTGAAGCATCACAAAATCCATCAGCCCTGTGCCCTTTGTTATATTGAAGTGTATTCTTTGACAAACTGCCTCGAACAACGGTACTTTAGCTAGCATTGAAGTCTATCTAAATAGGAATGTTTTGTGGTTCTTTTGTTGCTGCTGTTCTTGTTTTGTGTGGGAGGATGATATTTTTTTTGTTGTTGATTTAAGATGTTTCTGCAGTTTTAGAGACTTTTTAGTGGTGCATTTGGTGTTTGAAAGCAGCTGGGTTCTTTTATCTCTAAGCTTGCCAGATGGAATTTATTCCACAAACCCTTTGGCATTTTCCAGAACATGCTGCCAATCCTGATTTTTTTAAATGACTATGTAGCTTTTTTTCTATTTTTTTTCCTTATGTTCCCTGTCATCTTGTTTTCCAGGTATTTTTTGGTACAGAATAAAAGCTTCAAAACATATGCATAAAACAGACACATTTGAAAAAGAAGTTTTGAAGAAAAATGAGGTGAGACACAAAGGCATATCAGAACATAGGTCTGCCAGGCATTTAAGATCAAATGTAGATCATCACTTTCATGCTGTGGCGTGCAGAGAAATCTCTGAATTCACTTGTAGCTGGTAATTGAGCTCATGGAAATTGCTTCTGTGAGAAAGGAAAATCACAAAGTACTGCATTGCCCATGCAGTGAACACTGCTGTGTCGTGGATCAGTTTTCTATGCAAATGGTTTTTATTTTGTTTGGATTGGTCTTTTCAGTAGGGGGTCTAATTCAGAGTTCCCAATGAAATAGGAAGGAATCCACATTCTGAACATTTGGAATATCACCACAAATATTCCTGTTGAGTACTGTAAATGGAAAGTCCAAAATTGTTCAAAAAGAATTCTTCAGTCCAACATGATGCACAGTATATACATAGCTGCAACTCATGAGCCCCATAACACATCACCTTTCAAACCATTGTTTTTCTAGTTATCTGTATATTTGTGTTGTACTGATAATCTTAGGAAAGAACAGTGAAAATAAACAAGCTAATAATTCCCTCTAAAGAAGTGAAGCCTGAGGAATTGCCTGCATCGCAGTGGTTGTGGTTTGGTGACTATTTGTTCAGAGGGAGAAGTACCTCTTGTCATTGCTGTGCAAGGAACAGGAACATTCAATACCAGGGGATGTTCAAAACATTTCTGATGAAATTTAGGAATATACGTGCACGTATCAGATTCTTGCTCAGTGCTGACTGGGCCAGATGGAGTACTACAATATGAATCATTGAAGAGGTCTGGGTGATAACCAAGGTCCTGGCATTCTCTCCATAGTTTTCTTGTATGCTGGGATATCTCCAACTGATGTTAATCAGCGGGTATGACATTTCCTCCACAGTGGCACTGGCACTCTGCACTGCCAGCTTCCCAGCCAGGCAGAACAGCTTGGAAAAAGGAGGTCCTCCTCACTTTTTATGCTGTATGATTACTTGTGGTAATATACTGGCACCTTGAAAATGGGTCCAATACCCATGTCTTAATGATCATCCACACCCATCAGAGCAGAACGTTTTATTTATTGCCAGCTAACCTAAAATCCCCCATAAGATTAAAGTGGAAGGATAATTTATTTACATAAGCCAAATATAGACAGCAAAGTTAGTAGGTGCAGAGGTAAGCTGAAAGAAATAAAAGCAAATCTTTTTATCTACCTGTAGCTCCTCTTCAACTAACAAAGTAGATAGAATACTTCAGTGCTTTGTGGCTGGGACCCAGTTCTTGGACAAACCTCACTGCTTTGGATTTAAATGTGACTGACAGAAAGACCTCTGTTCAGGTGTTACTTGTATGTGAGAACTGGCTAAATGTGGACTTCTATTAAGATTCAAGCATTCCGCTGTGGGAAATCCAGCTTCCCTTGTTAACTCTTTCTATGCTGTTTCCCACATTCCCCCTTTTTTTTTTTTTAATCATGGTTTCCTGCAATTCATTACTTTCTTAGAGGTCAGCTTGAATATTCTCATACAGGACAAGTGACAGTTCACCTTACTGTAGAAATGCTCATGCATTTCAGATGTTAGCTAGGCAGAGTAATCTCCTTCCAGGTAGTATACAGGCTGGTTGCTTCACTGGACTACAAAAAAGTCATTAGTTTAGTGCAAGATAAATTTTCTTTCAGCTGATTGATGATGCTCAAACCTCAGTACATAGGTCTTCACAAAGCCATATCCTTATAAACCAGTGCTAATATGGGGTATAGGCACGTAAAAGTGATCAGAAGTTAGCTACATTACCAATTCTTGATTATTCTATTGATTCACCATGCAGCAGATAACCAGCATCTTTTGTGAGACAGTGGATTTGAAATCAAAAGGTCCTGGGGCTTGAGAGACACAATGACAATTTATTTCCTGAATGTGCAGACGAAAAGGAATGGAAAGGATTTACTGGCGCAATAACTTCCCAGTATGGAAACATTGTTACCAGTGACAGAAAAATGTTTTTCTTGCTCTATTTAAGCATGCTGAGGATAAAAGTAGCTTCTGCATAATTCAGGGAAGTTAGGGGATGAGGTCAGAAGGATTGCTTTCATTGCTGCTGAGTGGGGAATATACAAGTTTATTTGGATACAATGTGACTTTGTTGAATTATTCATCAGTAAAGTGTTCTCTCCAGCCAGCAGGTGTAAAAGTTAGGTCTGTGCGCTGGTTTTCCAGTGTGAAGGAGTTAGCTGCTGTAGTACTGTGGTGTATGATGGTCTACTGCAAAGAGGATGTGGATCAGAGTTCAAACTGAAATGTAACTGTGAAGATGACCCTTGACCATTACTTTGTAATAGCTCCATGGCTCCGCTTAATAATGTTACATGTGAAAACAAAGATTTCTTTGAATTAGTAGCTCTACTCTGTCCTTTTTTATCAGATGTAATTTCAGCTACACCAGAGGGACTTTAGCCTCTGTGTATGTGTGTGTGTATGTATATATTATTTTCCAATTTCTTTGCATGTGTACATAGATAAATTAATGAGAGTTGCTTCAAAAATGTTTATGGTACAGCATAATTGATTGGGAAAATTGTCTTATGAAAAACTCGGATTTTACCCATTAGTGTTTATTGTAAGTTTTTGGAGGGTTTTTTTTATTTGTTTTTTGGTTTGTTTTGGTTTTTATGTGGGTTTTTTTTGTGTGTGTGTGTGGTGGTTTTTTTTTTTTTTTGGTAATGGGAAAAAGAAAAAATTACATTTCACCTTTAATCTTGTTCAGACCACAGACCCACTTCTTAAATATTATGGATGAAAGCCCAGCTCCATGGAGGCCTGTAGCAAATATCTCATTGACTTCCCTGAAACCAAGATTTTGCCCTGAATTTATAAAGTGGGAAAGCACTACTAAACCACACATACCCCAATGCACACCCAAAATGCCAGTGGTTTCTCTTCAGGGATTGGCAAAAAATGCTGTTGTGAGATCATGGGATATTAAACTAGTGTTTCTATTGTCAGATATGCAACAAAACCTTCTTTGGTATGCAGAGGAATGATACTAAACGCTCCACTCACAAAACTGTTCTTAATGTCAAATGGACAGTGTACATTTTTACACATTACTTTTGGTTTTTAAATATATTTGTCTATTTACAGTGCTTTGATTTTCCTTTGAATGCATAAGAGTCATCTGCATTTGCCCTAAAAAAGTCAGTGTTGTGTTTAGCATGGTTTCAAAACATCACAATTTTGTGTATGTGCGCAGTGTAGGCTAACCAATCTCTGAAAATCTGTTAGGAGCTTCTCCAGTGTATTTCTGACTTGTTTCAGAAGAACTGTGTCTAGGCATATCCGGAAGAATCCTTGGTGCTAAGATAAGGACACTTAATTGTAATTAGGAACAAAAATAATTTTTCTATAGATCACTGTATATTTCAGAAAGTAGTACTGTCCTTCACTTTGGAATTGACCTAGATATGAACTACTCATTGAAAATCAAAGAGCTCATAATTAATACCAACTCAAATCCATACTGATCTGCTCAAGAACTGTCATACAGATGTGAAGTGCCAGGGGAAACACGGAGCTGTAATAGTGAAGCTGCATCCAAACAGTTTAGTAGGACACATGAAATAGAAATAGATGCTCTGTGGCTGACACATTTAAGACTGTTAATGTTTATTTGTTTTTTTTCTTGTGATTTCCCATAATATGGGTCTTCTTATGGACATGTTCCAAATAAATTGCTTTTTATAAAGGACTCAGCTCATAGACTACACTGTTCATCTCGAGTCTCTGTATTTAAATGGATTTTTATGTTTCTTACTGAATTAAAGATTGCCTCCTGCTGTGACTTAGTACAGAAGAGAAACTCTCTAAAGGTGTAGTTCTCCTTACAGTCAAAAGATGGTAGTACAATTTCTGTTCCAAGCAGCTGAGCAACACAGAGCAGGAACTATATATCCATTATCTGCATTTATGGGAAGGCAACAAAAGAAAGGTGAATCCGTAGATGTGATCACAACAACACTTGTTTGTTAGGCAGTGGTTATGATTATGATCTTTTCTGGTAGTCAGTAATTCTGGATGTGTCCATGATGGCCAGGTTTAATTTGCTCTAGTACAGCTATTGAGCCAGCTGGTGCCATGAAGAACATCTGTAGTAAAGGGTTTAATGAAAGGCTTAGGGGGCTGAGAAGAGCACAAAACAAAGATGTCCTTCTCACCATCTCTGGTGTTTTCAGTAAAGTCTCTAGAAGCAGCAATTGATGTAATTAAAGCAGCAAATTTAATTAGGCCTAACTGTTGATTAGTGTAATGTTAATCTCAAAGTATTTTATAGTGAGATACAAATAGTTCATAGCAAGAAACTGGTGCTTCTATGGAAAAGAGCACCAGAGTTTCCATAATCTAAAAAAGAGAGAAGTCACCATGCACTGGCTGCCCAGAGATTTAAGACAGGCTTTCCCTGAGAAATGTGGGCTCTTTCCATCACATTTTACTTTCTACGCACACAAAGCAAATAAGATGCTGATGCTAAAGAAAAGGAGCTATCTATCTGCTTTTTCACTAATCAGCAGTGGAATTTCAATCCCATTTGGTCTGAAATCAATCCTGTTAGAGTAGTTGTTTGCTTGGGCATACTGTTAATTATAGCAGAACCTGGAAAGCTTATTTTACGCAGGGGATACATGATCTTCAGCAAAGTAGAAATGTTTAGGATCTAATATTCCTAACACATGTATGTGTATGAAATATTAGATGTGTATGATGCTGCACCTGAGCTGAAAAAGCAGAAACATGGCTGCATGCAGTGTGTGCAAAGATTGTGAAGGATTGTTTGTATTCTTGAATAATATAGCAAGTACTTCTGTACACTCTGAGATGCTACCATGAATCTACTTAAAAACAAGACTAATAACTTGAGATCCTAAAATATAAGTGCTCTGCTTTTAGATTTGCAAGATCTGCTTCAAGAATTCCAGTTCTGCACTGCAGTGCCTGTAAAAATTGTGCTTAGTCCTAACAGGTTACACCTAGGCACCGGAATTAGGCACCCCATGGAGTCAATGAAGAGCCTTCAGGCTCAACAAAGAAGTGGCCAAAAGAAAACAAGCACAGGACTTTGTCCAAATTTTCTTGCTTTCAGGATCCAAGGTGCAGTTGAAAGCTGCAAATGATGACTTTTTTTCTACCAACGCTTCCCTTACAGATGTCATCTACTGCAGCAGGACTCTATTTGGACAAGGACAAGCAAGTAGTAGTATTATTCAACTCTGTGGATTCAGGTTGAAGGGTACAATGAGATATATTGCCAAAAAAACTGTGCAGGTCAAGGCAGAAGCCTGTTTGTGGGATTGATGCGAGAGCGTTATGCTGCAAAATCAAGGATTTTTTTCTATTCCCTGATTACAGGCTAAGCCTGGGAGCAGGAGAAAGTTTGTGATTCCTAGAGTCAAACGATTAGTTCCAGCCACTGGGATGATCTGATTTTGTCTAAATAAGGATCTGTATTACATAGGGAAAATTATGAAGCAGCCTCCCACCTTTGATTCCTTCTCACCAAGCCAGGACTCTCTCACTTACAGAAACTGCATATGGGCAAGGGCTTCTGCAAAATCTGAAGGAGAGAAGAAGTACTCCTAACATACATTGTGCAATCTTTGTTTTAAATCACAGTGATTTCTGCAGCATTCTAGTTGTCTGTGGGAATTCATTTTTTCAGGCATGGTATAGTGTGTGGTTCCTAAATTATAAGTAAGCCACTGAACTGTTTGGACTGGAGTGCTGGAAAAGATTGCTAACGAGTGTTTTGAATGAGTGCTTTAAAATTTCCATTCCACTTGGAACCTCCACAAGCCCAGAAAATTACTCAATTCACTCTAAATTGGAGGTAAAGCCATAAAGAGGTTTAAGTAGCTGAATGTGTTGGTCACATTGGAATAAAATTCTGGTGGATAATTTTGGTTTGTGTGTTTTAACTTGTTTCCTTGTATTTAACAAACATAAAGATGTTCCAAGTAAGTAGGGCTGTTTGTGGAAAGTTCCCTCTGGATGTCCCTGGAGTGTGGAGGCATCCATTTTAGTTCAGAACTTCTAGGGCACAAATGGTATCTTGGGAGGTGACAGGGTGTCTCCGCATTGACGAAGCAGGAGAACTAAAGGTAATTATTTCTTATTCTTTTTCGAGCTTCCTTAGCTAGAAAGGCTAAAAGAAGAAATTCTGAATGCTGGTTATGGTGATGGTGGTGAGGTGTTAAAATGCAGGAAAAAAAAGGAAGGTGGGTGAGGCAAGGACCAAATTGTGACACCAGCGGCTCATTTATTTTCCAAATAAAACTATGTTTGACTTCCCTTTTACAGAGACATCTTCCCATTTGTTTACCAATGCCTCAGTTCCACCTGCCGTCTCTTACCTGCTGTCCTGTAGTACTTGTAAACCAAAAAAATTTGTATTATAATAAAGGCAGGATAGACCCCTGCAAAAAGGCCACTGTGTTCAAGAGGCTTTTGCTAGATTTAACATCATTAAAATGTGTCCAGTGTGGTTGAAATCACTAATAGCTGTTAAAGGCAGAACCTGACCAGCACAGATCTTCCATGTGACACTAAATCCAGGAGATAGCTAAGAAGCCGTGTTATGCTTCCTGGATGCAGTGTTCTGTGGGTATGAGACAAATTCAACAGCACTTTTTTCCTCTTCCAAAGTTGTGACAATAGATACAATTCAGACCTCAGAGATATGGAAACTCAGGTAATTTTCTTTCTACTCTGTGCCTTTTGCATCTACAACCAGATCAAGATTGTTGGCTAACATTCTTCTTTTGATGTTGTGGGGATTTATTGATTTGTGTAGAATATGTACAGAATGAGTCTGAGTAAATGTTAAGTGTCAACATTTCAGGTAGGATCAGTTTATTTCCTTTGCTGATGTAAGAGAAAATCTGGAAGCATTTGGAGTATTTTAGGTTGAAAAGGGAAATGTTATCATGCAGTCTTTCTCATTAGAAACTTGTAGATCCACCAACCTGGAGAGCAAGGAAAACTATCAGGTTACAGTAGATAGTAGAATTAGGAAGGTGTTTTAGATCCAAGACAACCTTGCCACAAACACAGACAACTGAGGGAGTTCTTGTCATTCTGATATAATAATCCTTGACCCAGTAAATGGGGGACCATTCTCATGTTTCTTGAAAGTATAATCTTAAATGATGAACGCTGTGGACCTTCCCTAGGAAGAAGGCCAGACGTCTTGACTGGGCTGAGTTCCTACATTGGCCTTTTGCAGGTCTCTTGATTATTTTTTTTTTTTTCCCTACGTTACTCATCCCTCTTAGGAATAGAGAGACTTGTATTTAGCTGTTCAGAAAGTTTATTTGAGGTGAAGCACCTTGTTCAGAGATGGTGCTTTGCATCTTACATTGCTATAATATGTAACTTTACAGGGTAGTTTTATGTTCCATTCTCCAGGGCAGTTGAATATCATCTCTGCTTCTTACCCTAGGGAGTGACTAGTTCATTGGTCATGTCATGCAATCATATCACAAAAACCTTGGGGACTGTCAGTGTTTAATCTGCCCTTAATGAAGCCTGCCAGATCAGCTTACACTATTTGTCACTATTTTCTGGCCTGGCTGCCAGAGCCTTGGCAATGATTTCTGCTTCTAAAACAAGGAAACAAAAAGGCAGGTCTTCAATTAGGAGCATTAACTGAAATTGAAATCCATGAGAAGCCCAGGCAGAAATCCACCTTTGATATGTTTCCTGCATGTTCTAGGCTTGATGAAATCAGATTAGTTTTAATCCCCGTAATGATTATTTCCTTGGCTGAACTCAGGCAAGATCCATGAAGGGACTGAGGCCAGATGTAGGGCCTGCCTACTCTCTAGGGTAGACAAGAGTTCAGGAACCCTCGATCTGGAAAAGTCACAGTGGAGTGCAGCCTTGTACACAGCAGTATTGTTTATCAGGGGCCATGTACAGAGCCAGATTGTGTGTTTCTGCACCAAACTCCCAGCATTTCTGGTTTATGAGTAAGTACGCAGGCCCCTGCCAGCTCAGGTGGACATGCTTCCACATTGTAGGCAAGGCCTTAAGTACCTGATGGCCACTTCAAATACTTCAGGCAGAAATGTAGGCCTTCAAAACCTGCTACGTAACCTGGATGTCTGGAGATGCGAAATAGCAGCAAGGACTGGGCATCTCCGTATACCTAGACATGTCAGGACCATCATGGAAGGCACTCTGTGCATGTCTTCTCTGAAGCAGTTAGTCTGGTGTTGCTCAGAAAGCACCAATTGACCCCAGAAAAATAGCTTATGCCATCAAACCTAAGTCTACTCCTAATGAAAAGCCAATTATTGAAGCAGAGATTGGACTTTCAGGGTTAATGTCTTAAACAGCAACCAGACTACTGTTCTGCACAGTGGTCTTTGTTCTCTTCCTCACTCCCTTCATTATTTAGTAGTATCAGGACAGCAGCTTAAGGAGGATTCCTACCTTAGAATAACCTAAAAATATATGATTAAATAAGGGAATGTTGGTTAAACTTTCATCTGGCTGCTAGTAGATTTAAACCCCAACCTGCCATCTCTTGAGTACTGTAATTGCCTCTTGTCTTTTCCCTAGTCAGTTTCTGTGAGAACAGGAAGTTAGCTCAAGAGAATGGGTACGTATGAATCTCAATTGGAGATGGGCATTTTTCTGCAGCTCAGTTGAGGATGCCAAGGATACATGGAGTGAGCTTAAGATCTTGGCATTTCATGGCAGCTGAGTTAGGCAGCTCTGTGCCAATGTGCTGTCTTTTGTGGGTGTCATTCCTGTGGATTGCTTAAGCACAGAACTCTTGGCAGGGGCATCTGCAGACTGCAAGGCACCTTGTGGTTAGGAACTGACACCCCTGCCTGTGCCTCTTTGTGATTCTGTCTCTCCCTTTATTTACTGCTAAGATTTTTTTCCTCATCCAAAGCATGTCAATCCAACTAGATAGAAAGGAGGACTCTTTGTCTACAATAGCATCACAGGAGGAAAGGGATTGCACTATCAAAAGCAGTATAAATCTGATGAGCAGTCAATACCCTGGAAATATAGTAGCTTGTCTATGTAAAAGCCTACCATGAAGTTAAGTGAGATGTGTCAACTAGAGATTTCCTTTGGAATAAATAATGTAATACTGTGCAAAGCGTTTCTTTTGACGCTTTTCTCTATCTCTGAGCAAAGCTATATGTAACACTGTGTTGCTAATATATTTTTTCATAGGCTTGATGTAATGAATGGCTTGGGAAAAGATGTGGGGAACATACAATAAATACTGCTGGAATGGGTGGTTACCATTTTAAATACCCACTGGAAGTCTGCCTTTCTCAGCTGCATGCTAGGCTGTAGGGTTGCTATCATGTTCAGTGACGTGTACCAAACCTTGTCCAGATCATAACAGCTCAATTACATATTTTCTGAGTCTATTCTCTGAGAGACCATTACAACAGATCCTGGGCTGTCAAGAGAAGCTTGGTCTCCTGGAGAGAGCTAAGTCCCTGCTGGAAGGAAACTTAACAGTAAGTTCACAGGTTACAGCTGCATCTCTGTGTGTCTGAGTCCTGCTGTGAACGCAGATCTTTCCTTTGTTTGACTAACTGCCTTCTCAGCAGTATCTCAGCCAAGTCCCTTACAGTCTGACCAGAAATCTGGGTAACTTGGGATCCCCAGGAAGCTAAAGGCAGAGTTTAAGGACAGAAATCTAAATACTGTATGTTAACTAATGGTAATAGTGAGATGCCCAACCCTGAGGCTGGTCTCCAAACACCCTGTGTGGTGCTTGAGAAAGCCACAACTGTCCATGAATTGGATACACACAGAATGTTTACATAGATAAATGGGGAGGGATCCAAGTTCATGCTGCTTCCATGCTGAGCTGGCTAGAGGTTACTTAACTCAGTCCAGAAGCTGTGTAACCATGTTGGCTTTCATTGTGCTATGCTTTTCTGTGTTGGGAGAGTTGGCACAGCTATGATAAGTAGCTATTGATGTAATTTTATGTTGGGTATTTGCAGCTTTTTTTTTTTTTAATAAGCTATTAACTTCATTGCTTTACATTGTTATAATATTCATTCCTTAATTTGTCCCTGTTGCTGTCTTTGTGCGATGTACTCTTTGAAGTTCAAGGTTTTACGCAGCAAAATGTCAGAACTGCATTGAGTTTAAGTGACAGCTAGGTCTTTCTAATGTGCTTAAGGAATCTTTTCACTTTAGTGCTTTTCTTTTGAATATATCGTCTTTCCTATGACCGCTAAACATGTGTTTCACTAGGCATTGTCCAATTATTTTTTTATTTTGTATGTAAGATTAATTCAGGCGTGGATGTAGATGTTCTGGTGAAAATATTTTCTTTTATTTTTTAGTTTTGGAAGGCAAAAAATTGTAACACATTGTGGTGGTTATGTCCTGTGGATAGAACATGAGAACCACGGGGTTCAAAGGGAGGCCTGACCGCTGTGTAATGTTTGACTAGGAATGTGATATTCGATAAATCAAAAGTTTCAGTCATGTAAGATGCAGAGTGTGTCCTGATAGTGCTGAATTTTCTCAAATCCAATTGTATTTAGCGCCATGCTCTAAATTTCCTTTGTTTTTCTGGGTAAAAGGAGATAATGTTCAATGCTTTCACATTTTCATATAACACTTGAGTTTTACTGACAAAAAGGTGTGTGCACAGCCTCTGACAAAACACTGCTCTATGTGATTGTCAGAGTAGGTCTCCTGTCTAGGTCAGTTTGGATATTCAATGCAAGCTATGGAGCAATTTTCTTCTGTAACTTAAAAGTCCAACTTTTCTCCGTACACGGAAACCCCTTTGGAGGATTTTGTATTAGAGACTGTCCCATCGCTTATGGCACCAGCAGGTTTTTTAGCTGCTGAAGCTAAAAAGAGAAGCAATATCCCAAACAACACCTCATTTCAGGCAGCATGAGTCTTATTTATAATAGTGTCTCTGCTATGCAAAAAAAGGAACATAAATGTGTGGGGTTTGAAGTAATGCTTCCTGCCTGCTCTGTCCCACCTGGAAAGACCCTTTGCACAGTGGAGTGTTGGAGGACCTCATGTAAGTTTTGGGGAAGTGTTCTGGTGCTCTCTCTTGTTCATCTTCTGAATAAGAGTAGAGAAGAAAAATCAGTCTCCATGTGTATTAATGTAGTTCATGCTAGTAAGAGTTGCTAGACTGGCAGGTCAGGAGAGATCTTGATCCACTGAGTCACAACACAGATACCTCAGACATAAGTTTTTAATAAAGTTTCCCCAACAATATTTTCCAAACTGAAACCACTGATTTTGTGTAGAGTTAAGCAGGCAGTTAAACTGCCTTCTTAACCATTTGACTTTCGATTTATATTTCCAGTAAAAGGGTCATCTGCAAGGGTGGCTGCAGACAGGGAGAGGGACATCTGTGATGTGACTACCCCTTCATGTAATTCCCAACCCAGGCAGATCCTCAGCTGCTGACTTAGAAGGCAAAGTCCTCTCACCCTGCCCAGCCCTATTACGGGGGCCCTAACCTCCCTGTCTTGCCTGATATGATCTGACAGATCTGCCCTCCTCGCTGTAGCTGTGGGCAGGCTTGTTTCCTCTGAGCTGAAAGGAAAGTCATATAAACGGCAGTGTGCCTTTCCTGCCTCTGCTTCACTGCACGCTATGCCTCGCTGTCTCATGCAGCTCCTTTGAGGAGCTTCCTGGAGTTTTAACGTAGCATGACTTCATAATGTAGAATAAGTGACTTTGAAACTGGTATTTCAGTTTTGAATGGGGTAGATGTGAGCAGAATTTGGGCTTACATCAGTAAGTGAAGTCCTGGTTGCTGGAAGAATAAACACAGAAAAAAGCTCCACTCTGTAAGATGCAGTATTGATTCCTACATTGACCCAGAATGTCAAGTAAATGCTTCCCTTCTGCCTTGCTTACCACACATGCTAAATAATAGACCTTGTTTACTGGAATTCATAAATTATTTTATCTTTGTGACTGATGAGTGACAGTGCCCCCTACACTTTCGTTGCATTTGTAATACCATTTGGGGTTTTTCATCCTACATTTCCAGTGCAATTTTTAAATAATTATATTTCTCCCTCCCTTCCACCCCTTCCCCAATCCGCTCTAATTTTGTAATGAGAATTTCAGGGCTGGATTATTTAAAAGGAAGAATCTAGGCCATATACATTATGTAAGGTTGCCATAGTAACATTTTCTCCGAGGGGAAAACTGTCTGTCCATAGTCTCCACAGAAACCACTCCCCGCTGAGACAGGTGCCTGTGAGGGAAGTGGAGGGAATATAAATGAGAGAGAGGAAAAAGATGCGCACAGATGTCATATGATCTCTGCGGCATCCCTGCACTGTTGCAAACTCAACTGAACATTTCTGGGCTTATTTTCAGTTTGTTGTTTTTGATTGCATCACTGGCACCTTCTCTTGTCACGTAAACTCTGTGCACTCTTCCCTCACATGGAACCCGTTTTGCAGCTGGAGGTATGGCAATGCTCCACCTTGGTGGTGAACTAACCACATCAGATACTAAAATCCAGTGCACCAGGAGCCACTGCGAGTGGGAGAATTTAAATGGTAAAGGAGAATCTTCCCCCTTTTTTATTAACTTGTATTTTTCCTGAAAGAGGACAGCAGAGAGAGACAGGTATGGAATTACTTCCTTCCAGAAAGGAACCAGAGAGGAGTGATGCTCAACTGATTTGTCAGTTAATGTTTTGTTCGTTTGGGGTACAAGCATGCGCTGCTAGGAAAAATGTATCCTGAAAAATCAGGAGGTAGTAAAAAGGAATTAAGTCCTAGGAGTTACTAACTGAGGAAAAAAAGGAGAAATGTCTTTCATGTACTTTAATGTCACAGAGGCAAGTATGGATTAACGTTTCTGAAATCCTTTTGCACATTTATTTCACAAATACTGTTGATTTGTTTAATTTTTTCCTTCAAGGGCAATAAACCTGTGACATTCATTCAAGGCTTAGTGCAGCCATAACTACAGATTAACGCACTGGCTACTTCATCTTCATCCTGTCATCTCTCTGCTGCTTTAAGGGGAAAGCAGGCTGACATGGTTATTAAATCTGGCAGCTGTGTTGTATGCACATGGGAAGCAAGTAGAGCGCAGCATATAGAAAATGAGTAGCTTTCAGATAACAGCCTTTTTTTCACTGCTGCGAGGCTTGAAAGGCAGCCTAAGAAGCTCTTTCTCTTCTTTGTAATCACCAGTCGCTGGATCAGTGCGCAAATATCACAAATACAGTTGCAAATGTAAGTATTCTTTGCCTGCATAGTGCTTTCAGATTGCTAATTAGGGTTTGCACCTCAGGCTTCTGCTTGAAAAAGCAGAGAGAGGAAGGCTGAAAACATCCTGACAGGGAAAGCTTCTCTGCAGTATTGTTCTGCCTTTCAGTGGAAGAGCTGCTGAGGGGAAAGGATGCATGAAAGCTTTCCGGAGCAAATAGTTTGCAGTTGTGTTTGCTTTTTGGGATGTATGCTTGCTGCTTTGTGAGGAGAGAAGCCACGAAAGTGCAGGAGGTACTTCTAGAGGGATGTTTTTCTGCTTAGATTAGATAATACTAGAATTAGTGAGAAAGATACTTCAGCAGTAATAGGTGGCTGGTGAGCACATGGGAGAGAAACCTGCCATGGTAGTTTTCATCTGGAATCTTCTCTTTAAAAATCCATAAATGCAGACTTGGACTTCTCATTAAGAAACTCAACAGTACCTTATTATCAGAAGCACAAATAGTCATCATAAGGGGCACCAGTAAGTCTGCATCTGACCTGATTAAGGACGATGAACATAGCACGGTGAGCAATGCATGTTTTTTCACCAATCTCACTTCGTCTGTACATGCAGATGATCTTTATCTGCTGTGTGGCTGAAGGCAGGATAGTAAGGTGGTTGGGAAGAAGCAGAGTTGAAGGTTTCTCAGTGTTGTGGTGATACTGTAAGGGAAAGAATGGGTATTTATTAGTGTTTTTTGGTCTCATAGCACTGAAGGAACAGTGTATTGGGTTTTATTCTCCTTTCTAGTTGAAAGCTTTTATAGTGCCATTGTCATATTGAGTTTATAGTTAGTGAATTCTTACTGTGCTGTGAATGAAATGTGCTTATTGAAACCAGCCTGTGATCAGTACCAAGTAGAAATGTCAGATTAATTGCACAAGAAGTGCAGGCTGTAGCCAGTTTGTGTTGCCATATCACATTTCTTGCTTTATTTACAGATCTTGTTATTTCTTAGGGAGCACTGTGGTACTGTAACCTTTTTATGAACCATGTGAAAATGTCATGATCACAGTTAACAGGTGACTGCCATTAAATGACTGGGGGGAGACTATATGTGTTGTGTTGTTTGCTACACATAGAAGGCTAAAGATATTAATGGTATAACCCTGTGATAATGCTGCTATAACACAGGTATGTTTGGTCAATTTGTTGTTTATAAGCTGCTTTTGCAATATTTCAGCCCGTCTTACAGATTTATATTTAGAAATGCCTGCCTTCATTGTAGCAAGTGAAAGGTGATTTTGGAGATTCTCTTTCCTTCCTCTTGTCTCCTTTTCTCCTCATACAGAGTCAGAAATTCATAGCTTCCCTGAAATTTAGCTGTGAAAATGGTCATTTTTTGATGACAGCTGTGGAACTAAGTTTCCCAAGGCTGAGTGGCAGCCAGCCAACTGCTGAGACAAGTGGTGACCTTTGAGGATAATGTCTCTCACAAAAATGTCAAAATATTAAAATGGCAGACATCAAATGCCATGTGCATGGGGAAGGATTGTCAGCTGGCAGGCTTTCAGCTGAAGGCAGTTAATCCACTGCTTGCCTGGATTAAACATTGAAAACCCCTGCCTAAGTCTCCAAAATGTAGAGAAATTACTATTGTTGTAGCATCTAGGGACGCTTTTGTTGGAAGGTTGCTGAGCTAGGTAGTGTATAGAGGCAGAAGGTAGTCCTTGGCCTAGATTGCTTACAAGCTACATTAAAAATAAAGCAAAAAGCTTATCACCTTTCTTGTTTTGGCATTTTATCTGAATTCAGAATACAAAATGTCAGTAGTTATATGTTATAACTGAATTGGTCACGAGGATACCAGAGTTTGCCTAGGCAAACTAGACATGGGCTTGAAATTCCATGTAATTGAAATAAGGAAATAACATACACTTACTGTGACCTTATTTTAAAACTGTCTTACTGATTCACTTGGAGTATCTCCCTTAGGCTGTTAATGTTTAGCTATTAAGTTGATGAAGTATGTTAATTGAAATCAACCCAACTGAACAAAGCATGACTATAATTTCAAAATAGTTGTGGGCCACCAATGAAGATTGCCTTAAAATCATGAAGACAGTGTTGTCAATTACTAAGTTAATAAGACTCTTGATAAAATTGATTACTAAGGCAATAATATTAAGTTTAATGAAGCATGTTTACTTGCGGTTATTTACAGGATCTAAATTTCAATGTTAATTATTGACGTGACACACAACCGTCAGACAGTAATTGACTCATCATGGGTCATGTACTGTGATTCGAGCAGGTGAACAGCGGGGATCTTAGTGTGGGATAAGACTCTTTATCAGTATTTTCTATGAGCCCAATTTTTCCCATCTCTCTGCCCATCTATCAAGTACATTTAATATCACCTTTTTGAACAGTATGGTGTAAGGTATGTGGTATTTTTATACCCATAAACTAGGACTGAATCTGCCATCTGAAATCAGTCAAAACAACTCTACGGTTTACGAAGCCATACTATAATCCACTATTCCATTCTGAAGGTATTTCATTTATTCACTTTGTACACTCTTCAGATCATCCTTCATGCGACAACACTGTAGCATAGGAAAATAAGCTATAACTTAACTAGGCATTGTAACTGACAAAACTTGAGAAAATTTCACAGTTGTTCTTTCTGGAAATTTCTATTGTGCAAACCACTATGATTTCTGAGTGCTGATTTTATTATGAGGTCATATACCTAGTTGCATATGCAAGAATAAAAAAGCTAAAGGATCCCAGAGGGCCAAGTTGCAGTTGGAAAGACACAATGCATTGAATTTCCTAGGGTTTTTAATTTCAGTTTGAAATAGTGGGGTTTTTTTGCATTGACACTGCAACTTTTATAACTGTGGTGACATATTTAGCACTAACAGTGGGCATTGGTGTCAACCAAAATTTAAATATATTCTGATAATGTCACTGTTGTCCCTTCCATAAAGCAGTTGAAAGAATCTAAGTGAATGCAAGCTGCCAAACATGAAGGGCTATTGTACTCATCAAATGTCTTTTTTCCCTGCTTTTTGTTTTTCCATACAGAGAACAATGAATGAAAGAGTCTGAAGAGTCTGAAGGATTATTTGCACGCATGCAATTAATCATAAATCCAGCTGGATCTGGATGGATAAAGCAGTAGTTTATCAATCTGGTTAGCTAGTACTTTGAAAGGATTTTGCAGAACTCATTAGTTCAGGAATATTAAGACAGGTACCTCTTTTTTTATGAGACAATAATATGATTCCCAAATGGATAAGCTAGAAGGTCAAAGGCAAAATAATTTATCCTGAGGAGTGGTATGGATTACTGTTAAGAACATTCTAAAATCCTTTCCTATCAGTCATGTATTTCAAAGCATTCCTTAAAGTAATGACCTAATTTTAAAGGCAGTAAATCAGAAATAACCAAATCATCAGAGCATGTTTGTCTTTTAGAAAGATGGGTATCCTTAATTTAAAGGCTTCAGTTCTTTTAAGACCCCTTTAGATACCTAGGGGAGTAATTCAAAGAAGTTAAATACTTCTGTCCCCTCCTTCTCTTCAATTCAGTGCGAATTAGCTCATGCAAGGGATCTTTTCAAGAACTGAGAGAGCCTACATACCATGAGCTACCTCTGTTGAATACATTGTAATGAACCAGCTTGCATTCATCTTTGGATGAAGATAGGTTCACTGGGATATGTATCTTTGGCTCTTTCTTGGCAGAATGTGGAGAAGTACTTCCTCCAAGGTGGCAGGGCTAGGTTTTTGGACATATAGGACATGGACTCCTTTGGCATTTTGAGTGTCGCTCTACTAGCATACCTGAATCCGTAGATTGTTACAGCTTTGTTGCAGTATGTGTAGCCCTCAGACAGATTTTTAAATTAGCCATCAGTTAATGCTGAGGCATTAGGTAATTGCTGTGTAAAAGTAAAGCAGTGAGGCCGAAAATTGATCAAAGAATTAGATCAACTAACATCCAAATTATTTTAGCATGTTTTGGAGTTCCCAGAACAATACAGATATTAACCTCGGGCCAAGACATAGCCATCCTAAAAGTGAATCTAACTCATACTGCATATTCTCATGGCAAAATTTTACCCTGAAAGAGTTTTCAACTGTCAGTGTTCTTACAGGAGGGATAGCCAGCATACTCTTTTTCTCTTATGAGATCAAGACTGTGTAATTTAAAATGAGAAAGGGATAATTTGTTCATCTTTTTCTAAGAGCATATTGAGAGTTAACAGAGTGAACCTGTAACATGGATAGCTTTTTATAGTGCATATAATGAACACCATGCTGTGGACTTCAAAGGTCTTCTAGAAATCAATAATTATTGATGAGAAAAGTAATTATTTTCATTGTAATTATTAGGAGACTTGTGATGGCTTCCTTTGTTTTTGACCTTGATTGTTCACGTACTGAAATAATAGTCACAGCTAATTTCTTTTTCCAGAAATGCTCGTTTCTTGGTCAGCATCACAGTGTAGGTAAGGGAGGGCTACTATGCAAAACACTTGTATTTATTTCTATGGAAATATGAGCTTATCCCTTTGGGGCAACAAAAGGCCACATCATTGGCTTAGGGCAATGCTTTTAAAAAATGGTTCTGTCCTTAAAATATCCTCTGAAAGGTTTTGCTTTGCTTTATTCTTGAAAATGTGAGGACAATTAGACACAGAGGGGACCTCACCTTATTGCTCTGAAGGGCAGAAAGAAGAAAGCTCTTTGATGCTCACTGATTCTCAGCCAGCTAGCCCTAGGAGAAATCAGAGCTGATGTTATGCAGCCCTGATTTATGGAGGAACTGCAAAATGATTGCTTATATCCTTCAGCCACAGAGATCCCCACACTACTCTGACCCTATTGTCTGGAAAGCTTTTTCCAGTAAATATGCTTCCCCTCTGTCACTGAGGAAAGTTTTGGTGTTGCCAGAGCAAGAAGTGGCACAACATCACTATGTCATCATCTGTGCTTCAGGTAATCTATCTAAATAAAGGTGTTTACAAAGGGAGCTCAAGAGAGACCTTCAACTGATTGGTTTAATCAGGTATGGAGATTAAAAGTAGGTGTAGAGCTGCCTATAAACTCACAGTGCAATTCTCTGGGTCAGTGGATTGCTGTCTCTTTACAGAATTGTCTGCCAATGTGTATGTGTACAAAGAAGTCCATAGTGGTTTGTTTATCTTCTGATTCATAGCAGATGCTGAAATAGCACAACTGCCATGACGAAGGAATTGATAAAGAGTGCAGCTGGGGTGCGGATGGTACAAGAAACTCCATCCATCATTTTCCGAAAGGCATGATGAATAGCTTAATTGTTGCCACTAACAATTGTTGGCCATTTTATTTGCTATAGACAAAGTATGATCCCACTAAGAGCCAACTTGGACAAATACAGTGATTGGGGAGTGTTTTCCATTCACTTGGCTTCATTCACCAAACAGATTCCACTGGCTCTGTCTGGACCAAGCCCTTCCACTATTACTCACCCGCAAAGCCCATTTCTTGGCTACTATGAGGTCTTGAGCTGGCTAACAGAGCCACAAATAGGGAAGGCACAGCCCTGACAGTGAGGAAATTGTGTTAGCACAATATGCAGTAAAAAGAGCAGTATTTCATGTTGGGGAATTTTTGCAGGACAGTATGTAAAGTTACTGTCTTCTAAGAGAGCTGCCTATGGGAATACTTCATGCCAGAGAAGTTCCTTCAGTGCCCTGTGAATTTAATCTGTCCTCTTTTGTTGAACTGGGTTTGATGTGCATTGCTTAATATCTTTGTCTGCTGCAGGGTTTATACTTAAGGCTATCTCTGGAGCAACCCTTTATGTAAATTTGGCTGCAGTACTGATATCTTTGGAGGACTTTAAAGAGTATTTGATTTTTCTTTTTTTTTTAATGTTATTTTATTTTATTTCTTGAAACAAAATATCTACCTCAATGGGGTTTCTTGTTTTATCTCTTCACATGTTATCACTCTTCTCTTTGTAATTGTTGATTGAGGCTTGCTACATGAGAAAGGAGAAATCAGACTTATAAATGAAGAAGAAAATACTTTTCACAAAGGAAGTATGTGCATTGTTTGGTCTCACCTAATTTCTTCCATTCTCTTTGACCAAAAAAATTGTGCCCAAATCCAGGTGTGTGTTATTCTTATATTATTCTTGTTATATATAACTTGACCCATTAATTGTTTTTACAGTGAGGACAAAGTCTTTCTTTGGCATTAAAAGCTAGCATCCCAAAGCAGGCTTTCTTCAAATATTAGTACTCTTGCAGCACATCAGGTACCATGGGCTGCATTAGTAGAGGTATTGCCCACAGATCGAGGGAGGTGATCCTTCCCTTCCACTCAGCACTGGTGTGGCCACACCTGGAGTGCGGGGTCCAGTTTTGGGCTCCCCAGTATATCAGAGAGATGGGCACACTGGAGAGTCTGGCAAAGGACCATGAAGATGATGTACTGGAGGATCTCACCTATGATGAAGGGATGAGAGACCTGGGACTGTTTAGCCTGGAGAAAAGAAGGCTCAGGGAGGATCTCATCAATGCGTACAAATACCTGAAGGGGAGGTTGGGTAAAGAAGATGAAGCCAGGCTCTTTTCAGTGTTGCCCAGTGACAGGACCAGAGGTCATGGGCACAAACTGAAACACAAGAGGTACCATCTAAACATCAGGAAACAATTTTTAACTGTGAGAGTGACTAATTGCAGAGCTTGCCCAGAGAGGTTGTGATGTCTCCATCCTTAGAGATACTTAAAACTTGACTGGATATGGTCCTGGGCAGTTGGCTCTAGGTGGCCATGCTTCAGCAGGGGGGGGATGGACCAGGTAATTCCAGAGGATCCATTCCCCCTGACCCATTCTGTGGTTCTGTGATTCTGTAATTCTGTTAATGAGTGTCAAATAATAAGAGTAAACATAAGGACAAAGAGAGGTACCTATATCACATCAAAAATTCATCTCCCATGAGTGAGCACCAGGACACAATGAAGTTGATGTACATATTCATGTGATTTTAGAAAAGACATTTTCTGGAATAAAGCCTTTCCTTATTGTTTACTATTCAGGCTCCTATTGCAAAGCAGAGGATTGTAACGGTTCCCAAATAAAAACGCTGGAATTTTTGTCATGCAAAGCAATCTGATTTTTGTCTTGTTATCAGCTAACTCAATGATTTTAGCTGATTTTTTCAATGATACGAATATCTAGCACAAAAAATATCACCCGAACCACAAGACTGTCAGCCTATTAACTGCTGAAAGCAGGGACACTTAATGGAGAGGTATGAAATTATCATGCATATGGATGATATTACCAAAATGCACTAAAAATGCACAATTGACACCAAAATGCATCTTTGGGCAGACATCATGGCATTCAGTACCTCCATGTAGCAAGAAGGTTCCCAAAATTATAGTCGTAACAAGATTTCTTAGAAAAAATCTGAATGGTAATTAACTGTTGATGATGGTGTTAAATATCTCTGTGTGTTCTTTCCCATTTAAGAAGACAGATACACTGCAGCTTGTGGAGGCTGAAATTACTGTAGGTGAGGAAGCAAGGAAAGGACAAAAAGACTGGTCCATGCATCTTCAGTTTCATTTTTTGAAATGCTACTGGGAAAATTTAACTTTTTCCCTCATTCAAAAGTTAAACAGATTTTTGAATCTCAAAATATTTCCTTTACAGAGTGCCTGTGTCCTGTTATTCTGAATTGTGTGCAACACTGCTCTTGAATCCTTTGGAATATCAAGGGGTTCACATGTATTTTGTTTTAGGTATTATCATATCTAGAGATTCCAGTGGGATTGACTGCAAGATAAGCTTCCTTTCTGGCTGACATGCTTTTTGCTGTCTTTAACCTGTCCTTAAAATGTCCCCAAGAAATATGGTTTTGAAATTACTGCATTAATCCAAGCAGTTGCTTAATTTTAGCAATTATATTGCAATTATCATTGCCTCCTTCTCTGAGGTCTCTTTCAGCTCGAGTCAGAAAGCAACCAAGAGCAAACAACAATCCTTTCAAAGCCTCCGTTAAACATGGCACATTGCTGATCTTGACAAGCATGCAGAAAAGCACAAGTGAATGCACAGAAATTTTCAAGGCCTGCTTTTCACCCAGATACTGGTTACTATGCAATATTGCTTCACAGCAGATTTTGTTCCTTGCATGCAAATAGAATCACAGGATGCAAGATATAATTTAATCCGTGCTGTAGGAAGGGTCAACACAGAGGCCCTGGTAGAGCACTGGGCTGCAGTCAAGCATTTGTGACTGTTTTAACAGAAATCAGGGAGTCTTTGCTCAAGGAATGAGGTGGCATATTCACTACTTTTAGATTAATAACAAAACTGAAAGCTGAAAGAAATGTGTTGGTTTAGTTTTGGTTTTTAAATGACAATTAAAAGAACAAAAAGCAAACTGGGATGGAACTGATTTCATATTACTAGAAAAGTATAATGATGCTGGATCCAGGTTATAGAAATTAAGATTTATTTCATTCTGCTTATCTTCAGAAAACCTTTACTGATTTACGTAGCAGTAGTGTTGCTTTTGTGTATACGCATTTCTTTATTTAGTTGCTTGAGATAGGATATACAATATCCCCACACTTCTTTGTTGGCTATGTAATATTTCAAAAGTAATATTTACAAGAAATCTATCCAGACATTTTGTTTGCAAATAAAAATATACAATTTAGTTGATTTTAGACTCACATTAAATGCAAAATTAAATATCATGTTTAATTCTCAGCCATGTCCTTTATCCTTCCATATTAATTACAAGTATGTTCTTATGTAGATTTTTCCCCCTAACTTATAGTTGCTATACAAATCTCATGCAAATATTTTCTCATGGAGAATTTAAGTACATGAAGAACTCAAAATATGTATTTCTGAAATGTTTTAGCATTACATGAATTAATTTTCTTTTCAAATTAATGAGAGCATATTGAAAACTACTCAGTTCTTTCAGTATGCACTAGTCTAGTAGGTTTGCTTGAATTTTGTAGACCAGACAGAAATTTGTGATAGCCTTGGTGCTTTCACTCTGCAACGAGCCATTTGTCTATGGACTTGTTTGCTGTTCTTGCCATTATTAAGAATCTTTGTATGCTCAGTCTGCTGCTACTGTACGTAACCATTTTTACCCAGGTTCCTGTATGTGTACTAGACTGAAGAATTTATTTGGGATTGTTTTGATCCCAGTTCAGTTTTCTTAGGCTGCTTTAAAATGGCATGATGTAATTAAATCCAGACATGGGGTGGTTGTTCTGATTACATGGCAGCTTTAGCCATATGCTCCTTGGATCAGGGGACTTTTATATTTTAATTGGGTTCTCCTGCATGACTGAAGTTTGTAATGTCTTTTGATATTAAGGTCTTTTTCCCTCTCCTACTGTTCAGAATATCACCATAACAGAGTTTTGCTTGAGAACTAGTGTGGCCCTGTTTTTATAGGGGAACATGTAATCACCAGGAACCTGACATGAGAACATCTGGAATTCATCAAAATTCCCACTAGCCTGTTATATGAGGATATTGAAAACTTGGACTGTTGTGTTTGCTTGTAGGCCTCTATAAGTACAGATTGCCATCTTTTAAAAGCATTTGTTCATTCAAGTGAATGATTCTGACCTCTGTTGTGCCTCTGCAGTTCCATTTCAAGTGTTTAAATCATTTAAGTGTTTCCGCATGCTGGATAACTAGCACACTTTCTCTAGGCATGCTGGGTGGAAAGGGGGTGTAGAAGTAAGCTGGGTATAGCATTTGTCTTGGTATCTCCTTCACTCGAATTCGTCAAGTAGGCAGACATAAAATGCATGGGTAGACTCATTCAAGGAGAGGTAAACTGCTGATCTACATTGGAAGTGGGGAGGGGCAAGCCACATCTGCATCGTGAAGCGCAGACCACTCTGGCCATTATTCAGGGTAAGTGTGTGTGAAGGGAGTTAATTCCTTTTAGTTCCTGGATGAATCCATGGCTGACCTCATTGATGTGACAGTGAAATCAGCGGGAGTTCTCATATGCTTAGAAGGAAGGCACGTATTAAAGTGCTTTCTTTGAACCAAGGTCACTGCATGCTAATCTGAGCATTTTTCCTGTGATGAGCAAATACCTCCTGGTCTCTGAGCATCTTTTGCTCTTGCTGATGCAGAGGTTTAATTCTGTGCCAAAGAAGCAAGTGGGATATTTACTGCTGAGTTCAAGATTAATAGGGTTTATAATGGAAGCAGGAGGCACTGTTATGTTGCAGGCAGTCTTCTAATTAATCATATCTATTTGTTTTCTGACATCAAGTTCTTCACAAATGAGTTCTTTTGAATACCTCCCTTGAGTTCGCCTGTGTAAGCAGGGGCATCTCAGCCCACAGGGAAGTGTGAGGAACTGGGGAAACTCTTTATTTTTCCTCGTGAACGAACCCACATTGCAAAGACCATACCTAATAAGGGAGATGGCGTCTTTTTTCCTACCAATTTGACTGTTCCAAAGATAATGATGGAAATGTTTTGCTGTTATCTAGAAAAGCATTCCTTGGAGACAAGTCATATTGTAATTTGAAATTAGGGTGGAATGGGTGCTGTTGGTGTCAGTGGCTCTTTCTGGAAGTACCTGACACTCTCTATGTAGGTCTGCTTCAAAGCTAAAACATTTGTCCTTCTGAAATATTTTTGTGAACTCTAAAGCTAATCATAGCTAAGGGGGGTTTCAGCACTGTTTGAAAAATCCCACAAGAAGTTCATGAATCACTGAACAGCAGTGGAATTTAAATGTTATGTAAATGTTGTGTCTAGATTCATTCACAGAATTTAATAGTGAAATGCCTGTAGTGTAGTATAGAACAGCTCGAAGTAGCTTGTAGCCAGCTTGGGTATAGAAGCTCAGTTATGGCAGCATGGTGTCCAAGACAGGCTAATTTGCTTCACTTCCTGACCAAGTTCTCTAGTACTTTAGCAGCACAAATGCTAAGCAGTTATTTTAGAGCTAACTTTGATATTTCTGGCTACCCTGCTGTCACAGTGCAGTCTAGACAACCTTGAGGCTCAAGAACTCTCAGATGACTAGACTTCCAGGTGAGATGGGAAATTGAGGCCTTTAGTCTGCAAGAAGCTAGAGCCTACACCTGAATGACAAAAGAAGGACAGTGCAAAGAGTAGTTTGTACTTGAAAGGCCTCCTCCAAGCTCTGTGGCAATTGAGGCCTGTGAATCACCTCTTACCAGGACACAGGACTCAAGGAAAATAGAAAACTTGCAGAGATGGAATTTAAGCTTATAGGTTTACTGTGCTCTACAACCACAAAGCTGATCTTTACCAATGGTGCATATATTTTTGGAGGCGCCTCTCCTTTTATTAGTGTATTTGATATGTTTGAGATGAGTGACCTTAGAGGTGGCTGGAAATACTAAACAAAACTTACCTTGCCAAAGCAGTTAACCTGTTTATTGGCTTTTGAAAGATGTATTTCTCAGGTCAATAATGGAAGTTGTAACAGTTTGTATGTCTAAAAGGTCTTCAGTGAAAGCTTCAAAGCACTGTAAGTGTATTTGCACAGTACCTCTGTGAAATAGGTAAGATATAATATTAGCGCTTTACAACAGGGTATATGAAATGAAATCACTACTCCAGATCTATCTAGAACACCAGTGGTAGTCAGATAGGATAAAAATAATAGGACAGCTGTTGATGTACATCAGCTGTCTAACCCTTCCTTCTTTCTTTCCGCACAGCTTTTAATGCTATGTTTGTATTTTTGGTTACAGTTACAGTTTTATAATTGTCTGCTGCTTTTCCATTCCTGTAAAGTAGAGAAGCAAGTCTCTGTGTGCAGTATAGCATTATTTACACTATTAAGTTCAGGCACGTATCTCTCTTTGATCTGATCCTTGGTGTGGCGTTACTGATGAGTTTGGAAGAGACATGGCAAGCCTTGAAGAGAGGCAGATTCTTCACGGAGAGCTGGCACATTGTGGGTGGGGAATGGGATCCCAGCAATCATTCAGCAGTGCAGGAAGGAATAGTTGTAAGCCTGACCTTTCTGTGTAGAGAGCCATGAAGAGTGAGGTGCTGACAGCAGATGTTTCACTAAGCCATTTGGAGCACAGGGATATTTCCTGTAGGCAGATGTGGCCTCCAGGGGTTTTAGACACATCCCCAGAGTCTTTTCTGGTATTTGCTAGACCTCATAAGGCACCCCCAAAGGGTTAAATAGTTCCACAGTGTGTTACTCACTCTCTAATTAGGAAATGATCCAAAAGCTCAAAGTTCAAAATGCACATGGCCTGAGCTGGGACTTAGCCCAAGTTCCCATTGATTGCAGCCTTCTCTGTTAGCGTGCTGCATCTGCACATGATCTCTTTGGCTTGCCATTCTTGCCTTTTTTTTTTCCTTTTTAAAAATTAAAATGAAACAATTCATCTACAGAGTTTCATTTCTTTTGTCACTATCCACAGTCTTTCATTGCTTAAGCTTGTGTGCTTTCTGGGAATAACTTGTGACCCACTTTAAAATTGAAACGAGGCCAGTAAAACATGACAAAAGTCTTCCTGCTCCACTCCATTCTGCAGCATCTGTGGCTACTGCTGGAGAAGCAGGAGAGGTCTCCTCCCAGCAGAGGCATAGACACAAACTGGTCAGGCTGAGCCTCAGGAGGCCTGAGACTCCCAAAAGAGAAGCAGAGGACAAAACGGCATCCAGCCGGGACTGTGTTTTGAGAAGGACATAGTGAGGCTAGGCTGAAGCCACAAAAAGGGAAAGGAAAAAATCCCCAGTTTTAGCAAGCAAACAATAAATATTAGAAGCCAAATGCATGGATGGTAATACATAAGGTGACAGTCAAAATATTATTGCATGGAGCCTGAAACCTAGGGAGTAGGTGAAGTTCTGGTGATTCATAACCCAAACACTTTATGGTTCTGGATGTAGAAAACTTAAATGTTACCCTTTTTTTGCTCATCAGGAGCTCTCTCTTATTCAGATTTTTTTCCTAGGAAGTCAAATGAGTGCTGTGTTTTCAGAAATTTGCCTTTAATAAAAATAAAATCTCACTTTCCTTTGGAAAATACATTTCAAAAGACATTCTAGTGCATGCTGGAAATCAAACAAGTGGCTACAGAAGCTTTTGGAACCTTGTATTTGAGGGGCATGCTTTTGGGGCTCATAGTTTTAAGTCTTACCCCAGAACTGATAATAGCTTCTGGAGCTGACAGCCAGCTTTCTGCTTATGAGAAAAAGGTTGGTGATTCTGGTCTCCACCTCTTTCCCTCTTCTGCTTCCAGCCACATGTGTTTACTGCTTCCCTCCGCTGGTTCTTGTGCTGTTTAACGTGGCAGGGAGATGAGTCAGATCATTAACCTGTCTGAAAAACTTCCAGCAAGATGAATTTGCTCTGTGAGCTTCCAAACCATTACTGGAAGATGTGTAAGGGAGGAAGCAGGTCTGGGCAGCTGGGAATGGTGATGAAGAGAGGGGGCAGGATGACCCTTTGTGTCCTTTAGGTTGAAGTAAGCTGTGAAATCAGCTTGGCTTTCTCACTTAGCTGGTGTCTGGGTTGGTACTGTTGGCAGTGCTGGTAACAATTTTCCTGCGCCATACAAGGCTCAAGTACAAAGAGTCAGCTTTATTCTTGGCATAATTCTACGAGTGGAGTTGCAGTAGTTATACTCAGGGTGACTTTGTCTAAAGTGTGCCTTTTCAACATAGTCCACTAAATCAGCTTGTTCTTGCTCTCTCTTTTGTTTCTTTATTTGGGCCTGCACTGAATTAGCATCTTAAATGAATTGCCATGGGAATCAGAGGTGCAATAGCTAGCTTGCTTTCTCTTGTCCATCTACAGTCAGTCTTTTCATAGCAGTCTTTTCACAATCTCATGTACAGTGTTTGGGCACTTGATCTGTATCCATCAAGGGCTTTTGATGCCTATCCTGTTCTGTAAAAAATTTAACAGCTTAAGGTGCATGACATTTATATAGCTGATTGTTAGAAAATTTCTAGAGCATGTTCATTTATATATGCAGTTGGAACATTTCTCTGGAGTGACTTGTCACCTATTTGTTGCTCCTCACTATCATTCTGATATGTTCATTCCTTATTTTCTGACATGTGGGTTGTAGAAAAGAAAGAAGAATAGATAACTTGATTTGCTAAAGCAAGCATTCTCTGCATAGAGAACAAGGTAAAAAGAAAAGAACAAAACCCCGAAAAGAGACCTTTGTAGGAAGGCGGAGGCTGAGAAGGCAGGCCTTGTGATGAAGAGAGCTTTGGGAGCACATCAATAAGAAAAAAGAGTCTCCGAAAAGGCCTTGAAGCCCAGGACAAGAAAGCATAGTTTTCACAAGGAGGTAGGCAATGTGGCTGGGGTCTGGAACAAAAGATGACCTCAGTTGCTGAATTTTCTGTGTAGAACTGTGTAGGTGCATTGGGAATAAGATCCAGGCTTAGTAATTAGAATAATTAAAGTAATCAAATACTGTGATCACATGGTGGATCTGGGCAAAGATTTACATATTAAAAAATACTAGAAGAGAACTCTGGTAAAATAATGTTGTTCATGTGGATACCGTAGGGTTAACAAAGCAGAAAATCTGAGTGAAAGTATGAGCAGTGTAGGTTATACGCTTGGGTGGCAGCTGATGGAGCCATGCAATGGACCAGCATGTCAGATATTGAAGAACGTGCCTAGTATGTCTCATTGTGAAGAAAAACTTGCAAACGTGACCCCAGCACATTGTGATGCAGCACTATATGCCAGAACTCCTGTGCAGCCTGTCAGCAGAAGCCTGAGAGCTACGATATGCCTGCCCATCTGAACGAGGTGCTAACTTCAGCATCTGCTTCTGTGGAGGGCTCAGCTCCTTTACCAAAGCAAAGCATGGGGAAATGACTTGTGCTAAGTAATGCAGTAATGAATGTGGTGTGATTGGATTGCTTTAATTTGCCTCCCAGAAAAGCGTCTTAAAATTAGGAGCTGTCAAGGCATTTAATACATTATACCTGAAACATAGGGTAAAATATGGGACTGGAGAAAGGCAGAAAGCTAAAAAATAAAAATGCATGCTTATAAATCATTGACATAAAAGTGGTACAGGAGCCTGCACAAGCAAATAATAAAAGCTGGATAGAATACAATGAGGGGAGTGTGAGAGAGGAAGAGGTAATTGCTGAGCAAAGAATTAATCAGAAAGGTCAGAGACAAAAAACAGTGAAAGCTAAAAAGATGGCATGGTTTTTATGGATGATTTTAATTATTCCCAAAGCAGAAAAGAACTCGAAGAGGCTGAGGCTGAAGTGCAAAACATGATATTACACAGGGAGTTATTATAAGAGACTTGTTGAGACTGATTTTGGTGGCAGACAGGCCTCACAGCCAAACTAGAGGCACAAGAAAGTAGGACAGAGCTGTAATGAAATGCGATCAGCAACTGTAAACATGGTATTCAATTAACTAGGAACAATTCAGTTCAAACAACAAAGGAGAGAGGAACTTGGGGAGACAGGTGGGATCATAGATGAATGAGGCAAGATCAGAAGGAGCTTAAATTTCAGGGAGTATTCACTCCACGCAATACCTCTTTTGTCTCTTTGTTAAGATCACTAAACTGGTAGAGAATTACTTGTTTCTGTGTTATATTACCTTTCCTTTAAATGATGGGAGAGGACAGACAGACGGGGGGCATGGGGTGGTGCTGAAGAGAGTGGGGTCTCAACACTTACACTTTTGACAGTAGTAAGTTGCTAGATGAGCTTGATTGTCTCACAGAACCTTACCACAAGGTGCTTATATTGTGATCATGCTCTTCTGGGAAGATCAGGACCAAAAGAATAAATGGCTAAGATGAAGAGAAGCAATCATAGGAGGATCAGTGAAGATTGGGGGGTCAGGTTAAGAAGGTCAGGGTAAGATGTTTGTGGCAGAGAAGTGAAACCCCAGCGTCAGCAAACAAAGTGTGTTAGGAAGGATAAGAATAAGAAAAATCACAGGCTTTGCAAGTGAAACTTCTTTACAATGAATATGGGCTAAACTTATTCACAGGGGTTTTGTTTGATTGATTGGCTGACCTAAATGGAACAATGCACTGGGGATGTCTGTGGGCATTCTAAAAGTATTTGTACGAATACACTGCAAATATGTGCTTTCCCTAAGGTGACTTATTGAATATTTTTTTCTTTCCACCTTAAGCATTTTACTGCCCAGCAGTAAACCGTCAAGCACCAGCCCTTCCCAGTCAGTTCCTCTTGTTCCTCTACTTAAGAATGAAACACAATATCTTGAACACCCAGAATGCGATGAAGCTAATCATTGGCTCGCATTGTGGCTGGCAGGGCAGGCCTGCCTCTTTGGCTTGTGCTGACAAGCTGTTTATGTTTGTGCAAGGCCACCCTTTAACTCAGCTGCCTGATGGCCATAATGGGACCAACTGTCTGAATGCTGCAGGGAGCTAAATCTTCTGATCAGAGGCACAGTGAATTTCAGACTCTGATACTCCTGCATGGACTCTATGGAACACTAGTAAGTAGCCTTCTGTCTCGTTGTGGCTTTTCTCATAAGACTAAAGGCATGTTTTAGCAAGGCAGGTAGGCGCTGTCATTCAGAGAGGCAGCTATTAAAGTATTTTCCTCTGTCTAAAGTAAAAGAGCAGCTACTTTGTATGCAGTGTCATGACTACAAGGACTACGCTATTTCAATCTCAAATGAGACCTTCCTGGGATGCAAGAGGGAAAAAGTTAATAGGGACATAACCTATTTAAACTTGTCAAGGTTTTTTTCTTATATGGCTTTAGTTAACTTGCATCTAGTTTTCATTTTTAGCTGCATATCCAGTATTTGATCATCTGGCCATATTTCAAACAACAGCATTGTTTTGCAAGGTCATAAGTAGCATTGTTTAGAAAAGTGTGAAAGGGCTAGAAATGAGATACTATAAAATGAATGCTCCCCAAAATGCTGATAGGTGCTGCCATATTTTGAGACATAGGGCTAGCAAAAGTGAAGTCATGCTCAGAGATTTCAGTCCTTTATGCTGGCTGCCTTTAGGAAACATTCACAGCTCCGCAGAGCAAAAAACTGCAGAGATGGAACGAGCTTGAGTTTTTACACCTTTAACACATCATTTCTAATATTCAGAGTTTTAAATAAAATATTCCATGTTTGGACAGTATTCTTTAACTTATTCCTGCATTGCAAATATTGACAGACTTTTCAGATGTTTTCTTTTGCCCTTTATACCAGCAAAGAAAATCTTTATGTCCCATTCAGAGCTGGACACCATGCAGAATCTCAGAACTAGTCTGCCCCTGAAGTTTTGGCAAGTGTGTGGCTAGATTTCATGTGGCAACTGAGGAGCTCATCTATAGATATCTTTCTATAAATGAAGAAAATAAAAGAGGACAGATGAAGTGGCTTTAAGCATGACTATAGAGCAAAATAAGTGTCAGCGCCCAACAGTCTATTACTAAGGTCTCTGTACTATAGTATTTCTTTTTCTTCCTTTAATTTATTTTACAGAATCCTATCAGACAATGCAAGTAGTAATTTTTAGGGATGACTGTGTGCACCTCACAGTGTTCAGATTGGCTGAGAGAAAAACCTCATGAGTTGGCTGGTTATCTAAAATACTCTGAGCTCAGAACTGGGTGGGAAGCCTCAAACAGAGTAGGCTGTAGCAATATATTTATTTCTTCCTTCTTTTGGCATGGCTGGAAAAGTCCAATACAGGACCATAGCAGCACTTCAATATTGCCAGTGGTCCTTTCTCCAGGGTACTTTTTCATCTCTCTCCAGAATCAAAAGTACCAGGATCCCCAGAAAATTCGGTTTAGGCTTCAAGTTCAAGATAACTGGGGGATAAAAAGAAGCCATCACTGTAAATAAGTGTGTTTATTATGCCTCTTTAAAATCACAGGAGTTATACTTCTAAATTTCAATCAGGTCTTTGTTAACCTTGAGTCACAACAAAAAATAAAAGCAAATCTGAAACATCTTCTTTTCAGCTTGTCTAACTTACTCCCTCTGGATATACCCAATAGGGGGATGCCCTGGGGGCTGTGCCCTTGCCTCTGTCATGCTGCTTGTGTTTTGGGGCTGTGCACAGCTTCTGCAGACAGCCCTAACGCAGTCTGGAGACCTTCGGCTCAACTCTCCTACTCATCTATAAAGCTTTTAAAGGACTGCATCAGTCAATGAGTCTTGAATTGCAGAGGACCAATCAAGCAATATTGTATGTGGGAAGCAGTGACTAAGAGACAGTTAGACAGAAACTTTCAAATAAAAACTGGTCAAATTATGGGCAGCTACTATACTTAGTGCATTTTAACTAGATGGGTCACAATGCTCGGCGGTTATTTAGCTCTGCAACTGAGCCTCCTCTACAGCAATACAGTGCATGCATGGCAGTATATGAACTAAAGCTAATAACAGCAATAAACTGCTTCTGTGTCAGGCTGTGAACACAAGCCAGAGCTTTTCAATCACTCTTTCCAAGTAGAACATAGATACCAAGCCTTGACTGGTAAAGATGACAATGAAATTGTTTTTTGTCTAAGATTAAGAAAGCAGGAGCTCAGTGCTTAAGTAACAGTGAAAGGAATGAGATACACATCAGGCATAAATACACACCTAGAAGTTTTTTGCTGTGCTCTCTCAGTACATAGTAAGGAGTAATCAATATGCTTACCACATTGTCTCTCCCTTGACTAAAGAATGAACTCCCTTGTGCATCACAAGCTCAGCACAACATGGCTTGCTCTGTAGGGGCAGACTCTGCCTGTTTGATTTACATCAGGGTAAACAGGCAGAAGATTAAAATTGATTTGTCTTCCTCCCAGAGAGACAATTTTCAGGATAGATTCACAGGGCTTTGAATCAACATCCTTCATAAAAAAACTGACTACTCTGAACTGCACATGCTATAATCATACTTTCTGATTCTGAGATGGTTGGCAGTTTGTGAAAACAAAATGATTTTCTAATACCCATTAACTGAGCTTTCAGATAGGCTGGGAAGCAGGTAAGCATATCATCCTCTATCTACAAAAGAGGCAAATGAAATCTGCAAGAAAGCTGGAAATAGAACTAAGATCTGCTTCCCAGGGCTGAGTTTTTACTGCAGATCATTTTCTTCTCCTGGCTCTGTAATTCTGAGTAGTTGCAGAGTATGTTGACATGGGATCCCTTGCCAACATTTTCCTGTGGCTGAGTCTTTAGTCTGCAGTCACATTTGCAATATAGTTATTGCTCAGTTCTTCAGCAGTTAATGGAAGGTACCAATTTGGGGTTCACCGAAACCCTGACCTCTTATCAGTACTTCCCAAATATACTTACAGTTACCAGATTACAAAGCTTGTAACATTGCATCTGATCTACTAGGTTTCCCCTTCTTTGTCTCTCTGAGAATGTCATACCAGCTCTCAAAACTGAGTGATATCTCTAGGAAAGAACAGCTCTCTAGATTAGTAAGAGTTTTGAGTTACTGGAGCTGTAATTCACGACACTGGGCATTTGAATTCTTAGTGAAAGCAGAAGGCTTTAAGGGTGCCTTTCATCTCAGGGTTTTGACGTATTCTGGTGCTCTGCTGATGTGTCCTGTATGCTTAAAAAAGAAAAAGCAGGAGGGTTATAATAATCAGACCTTACTCATACATTAAGAGCAGAGGGTCTCATTTTAATGTGTGCATTTTAGTTTGGTGCTGTTACTTGGAGAAAGAGCTGCCCATAGGAAAGAAAAGGATTGCAAGGGAGGTTATATGTACAAAATTCATCCCAGGAAAAAAAGAAAATTTCTCAACAAGGAATTTGCCACAGGGCCAATTCTGAAGGGTGGCCTATCTGGAATATAACAGAAAACTCAGGTCAGGGCAAAAGGGATCACTTCCTACCTTCCTTGCTGTGGCTAAGTGGTCTTCAAGTCTGTGCTGCCTTAAATGTCTGTATACCAGAGTCCACTGGTTTCTTTGACTTCTCTCCCTCCTGATAGACCTGGCCTCTCAGCTGGCCAGCAATGCTGCAAGAAAAAAGCATCAGTGGTGTACAGTATATGTCCTGGCTGTGCTCTGTTCCTATGCTGGGATAATGTGCCCTTGGACTCCATAGCCAAGCCCAAAGCTTTCTTCTTACTGGAATTACTGGCTTACAGAACAGGCTTTCTGCATTGCTACTTTGATAGTGTGTAAAAGGCACAGCCTTGCAAATGACCTTCTTTTAGGTACATACAGGACTGGTATAAAATTAACTGCAGCCTCCAGATGGCCTACCCAGATTCCTCTCTAGCTCACCTCTCTCAGGCCCAGAAAGCAAATTGTATTCCAGTATGTGCTCAAGTAGGCAGGAAATATAGATGCCACTGCTCCTTCATTCACGAAGGAGCTTTTCAGTATTTCAGTTTCCATCCTTTTGCCTGTGTAGCTCGGCCAAAGGTACAAGAAAGCAACAATTTAGCTTGGAGCTTAAAATGTCCCTAATTGAGTGAGTAGCTTGCTGTGTTCTGTCCTTGTTGCTGCTGTCTAAAAGAATTATCACAGCTGTCGTCAGCCTTTCCCTCTTATCACTGCTGGTTCACAGCATGTCTGACTGACAAGCATAGTACCTGTTAAGACTCTGCAGTTTTCCCTCATGAAATCAAATCATACTGGGGGTCACTTTCTTCCTGACCCCTTTCTCCTTACTCAGTATCTTCAGCTGACACTTTACCTAGTTCTCCCTAATGTGTAGTATAACGTCCTAATGTACCATAACTATCAAACGTTAATGTTTCTTACAGTAATATCCTGACATGGAATTCTGCAGGTCTTACTCTGCTAAACTCACACTAAAAGCAACAGGGGGACTGGTTACTTAAGGGCTGAAATGGGACTGTGAGAATTACAGTCTTTTCTCACATGTATGGTTTAGCTTCTGCTTCTGATTGGGATGCTTTAAAGCCATACCTTTGGCCTTCTTTTTAATTAGTTCCTGAATGTGTAAGAGCAAGTTGATAGGTATTGGATGATATTAACTCCAGGACTGCAGTGGTTGAACTTTCAGCATATTTTTTTCAGGCATTGCCTTTGTGAGACCGTTTCCCTAAAGAAATCTGCCACCTTCTCTCCATTTTCCCCATCATTTTCTCCAGAGATCCATTCTCTATCACTTCGAAATTTTTGCTTGATACTTATATATCCACACCTACATCAAAACATTTCCTTTGTTCGCAGTGGCTATGGAAAATGTTTTGTTGTCACACTGTAGTACGTAGATGGGAAAATGTGAGCTAGGGCTACTGTGGCTCTGACTGGAAAAGAGCAAGAGTGGGAAGAAATGATCACATGGGTAGAAAGAGCAGGGGCAGCATTCTTGTGTATGTGTGCAGGTACATAAATTAGGGTATTCTCAGTACAGGTATCTTGTATTCCCACCTGCCCCAAAGCCCTGCACAGCCTCAAGCCTTTCACCCTTTCACTCTCGCCTTTACTGTCTCCTAGCCTGAGGCCCCTCATTCTTGAACTGGGCCTTCAGCTCATGTGAGTGTAGTGCATCCAGCTTTTCCCTGTGATTTGTGCCCCCCTGCCTCAACCACATAGTTCACAGCCTCATCTTTCAGCCACAACTCCTCTCTGCCCATCCTAGACTTACGTTTTTCCCAGGCCTCTCAGATCCTATGGTCCTGAACCTCTGTGCTACATACATTCTCCCTACCTGCCTTACAGTCTTATAGGTTTCCTGAGAGCCCTTTGCTCTTTGCCATATTCTCCTTCTACTCTCAGTCGTCCTCACTTATAGCCCAGTGTTTGCAGTCTGAGAAACAGGGGGCTGTTTCTTCTCCCCCAGATCCTCAGGTTCTTCAGTGCAAAGGTCTCAACATATCTCTTTTTCCTCTTTCTTTCTGTACTTGAAGGCAGGAAAGTAGGGCAGGTCCAGGGTAAACCAGGCACATACTAGCCTTTTTTATGTTGTAAGAATGGATAGCTCCAGGCAAGGTCAGCTAAAGACTAAGCCAAGAAAGTATAACCATGGTATATGTCTTAGAAAATGTAGCCCTTTCTATTTCTCTTGGCAAACAAAGTGTCTAGTATTCAAGAAATATCTTGTGAACCAACTTCAGGCCCAGAGCTGCCTTTGAACTGTTGGCTGTGATTTTTCATGTGTTCATTTCTTTGTGTCACTGGTCACATGGTAACATTTCTGATTCTTGGATGAATGATGTTTTCAAACAAAAAGAGGGATTTGGACACATTACTTTTGGTTCAGAACTTTTAATGAATGCAGCCATGTGAAAATGTATTACATCAGTGTTTCCTGGATACTTGCTTTTGAAAGAAAGCTTACTTACACGAATGAAAGTTTGTGAAAAGCAGCAATACTGAGGCACTATGATTTTATATGAGCCAGCACTAGTGGTTACTTTTTGAGAGTAGCAGACTATGATTCAGGGCAGTACAGAGCGGAAGCGTGAACCTGGCACAAACTGAATGTGTGACAGTATTTAAGAGTCATCGTTGCCACAGAAGTGTGACTTCAAACTTAAAGTAAGATTACTGTCAGGCGGAGCATGGGGCTTACCTGCTGTTTCTTGGTGTATTTTCATAAGCAACTTGAGCATTTGGCTCAGTCTTTTTTCTTCCCCTGCTCTGGTCTGCAATGCCCCATGTCTGTGTTAGCAGCAGCATCCAGCGAACCCCTGTGAGCTAATTCACCTCATTCACCTTGCAGAAAAGTGATGCATTTTGTCATGTGTCAGTTTTCTGTCAGGTAATGAACTGTGTCCGTTCACTGGGAGTCCAACAGGCTCCTCATTGCAAGGTATGAAGTGAGAAGGTATAGCTAGAGCCTTTGAAAACAGCCTAATGTTTACCTTTTGCGATTACATCCTTCCAATATTTCACCTTCCCTGGTGAGAACCACTGGGACATACACATTGCATGTTGTTTGCTGGCTCGATACTTAGAGAATACAATGTACTGTGGGCTTCAGGGTGGGGAAAAAGGGACCATCATGCCAGCTCACTTTTAAGGGAAAAAGCTGTGTGTCTCTCACCAAAGAGTGCAGAATGAGATCATGTACCCCAGGCAAACCCAGATCCCTACAGTCACAGATGCTAGTGAGAGTTAATGGGAAAAAGTGGCTTAGTGGGCTGGGAACAGCGGGGCTGCTGCAGACTGTCATGTAAAGAGCAGCAGCTACAGGCTTCTCCAACAATGACATCAAGGTTATAATGCACTATATTTTTGTCTGAGCTGTGTATTTTCTTTCTGTGGAAAAGGTATAATACATTATAAAGCAAGAGATGTATATATGAAGTACAAGCTTAGCATTTGAAACCAGACCTAAGATACTCCATGCGCTGGCTTTAAAATGCTGGTGATAAAATGATTTATATAGCACAGCTAAATCATTTTTAAAAATGGATTGTTGTCAGTGCTAAAAACTATTTTATTTTACCAAGAGTAAGTGAACTGAAGCTTTGCCTTGAATATCTCCAAGGGTAGGTCTATCTCAGTTTATCAGACTTGTGGTTTTTCAGTCTGCACAAAGCCTGCCAGCATGTTTGCATCAGAAAATTCATCTAGGACTTAAACTATGACGGACTAGAAATCTGCATAAACATATTTAAAATCCTGTGCCAAGTAGCCTACTGCTAAAATGAAAGGTGAACACATTGCTGTGGTGCATCTCTGGCTTGTTAATCTGCCATTATGAGCTTCTGTCATTTAGGCGATTTCACAGGTTCAAATTAAATGGCAAGGTGCATCCTCCACCAAACCCAGCCCTTCCACCTGTCACAGTATTTAGACTGCAAAGAACAGGATGGAAAGCCAGTTGCTTTCATCTGTACCTTTGCCTTTCAGCAATGCCAGTGCAACCACACTAGCCTTGGTGGGAGCAAAATCCTGACCAAGAGAGACACATATTCTGACATCTACTGTGCATCGCAGCCTGTCCACTGCTGACCAAGGAGGGGCACCTTTTCCTTGCTCTAATGAATACGCAATGAGGTTTAAAAAAAAACACTTTCAAGAACCTACATACAAAGCCGCATATAATCAGTATAATCAATATGTAAGCTGCATCCTACTCCACTCTTGTCCTACTCACATCACTAACATAGGTGATGTTGGTGAAAAATCACAATTGTTTTCTGCTTACGTGGAAAATAATAAGGTTGTTTGTAGCTGATATTTGAAAACATCCTAAATGGAAGCTGCTGTTTTTCTGAGAAGGCAAAGTACTCTTAGCAGGTTGTTTTCCATGTCACATCTGCTCTTTGTTGCAGTCTTTATTACATGAAGCTTTCTACAGTAAATTTTCTCTTACCATCAAACTGATGAATCTCTTCCATCTCCATTTCTTCAGAAAACTAACATCTGTACTAGATAGGCATGTGGTGCTTGACTGCCTCAAAGTTCATGGAGACACAGTGCAAGAAAGTGGGCTTCAAATGATGCCTTTGTAATATCCAGCAACAGTGAGGGGACACACAGCTGGCCTGCCTAGAGGCAGGAGCCATCTATGGACAGTAGGATTCTATGCCCCACATGAATGATACAAAAGAGGAAATGAAGACTAGAAAAGAAAGGAGAAAAGGGTGATGAATAAAAATGATCCCTGGAGCATGGAAAATGAAAGGCCATTTAAGATCAGTCTTCTATTTTTGAATCTTGAATTTTCTTGACATTTTCTCACAGAGTTGTTATTTGTGAAAGCAGCTTTTGATAAAAGTGGGCTGGTTTTTTTTAGAATACAGATATATTGAAGAGTACCTGAGAGATCAGCATGAATTAATGCATTTGCTCCTTGGGGATAAAAAGCTATTCGGTCAGCCTGAGCATCACAGGCTGAAAGTTCTTATTTACACCTACTCTGTGCTTTAACATCCTGTCTCAGAAAAAAAAGAGTTCTTACTCCAAAGATAACAGCCAGTTTGCCTGTAAAGTGATAGTACAGTGGGGAAGAGAGACTACGTGTCCAGAAAATCATGCAAGGGCTACTCTGCTGTACTCCATGAAATAATTAGTGACCTCAAACCTGGAAGTCTGCTCTACCATGATCAAGACCTTTGATTTAATGGAAAATATCAGTCCTGATAAAAACAAGATGTAGTCACTTCACCCTACCTATTTACTAGGTGGGAGAAGAATAACGCAGCTGTTAACAAGCCTTGTTTACTGCTGTTTCAAAAAACAATTTAATTTGCTTCAGCTGATAGATGATGTCTGCATTTCAAGTGTTTTGCTGCTTACTGCTTGATGGGAGAACAGGACAGAAGAAAGGAAAAATGCTAGAATGCAGGCCAAAGATGCCCAACTGTGGTTGCAGCCAAGCAGTAGGGCACGTGAAATCTGCTCTCAATGTACCTCTTGTTTGTGTGGGGTGCTCTGGTGACTAGTAATAAAACTGAGTTTACGTGTAGTCTTCAACATTGGATCACTGGATTGTATTTCACTCATGTGGAGGGCTGCCTGTTTTCACAAAAGCTGTAGCAATATAATACCTTAGAGATCTCTAGCATTCTACCTGATCTGATTGAAATTATTCAATGGGTTTATACAACTATTGGAAGGAATTGTAATAGCACAGGCAAAAATACATGAAAAGAAAATTATTTCATCATTTTCTCCTTTGTTTCTACTGATTAGTCTTTATATATATGTATAAAATATATGTTTTTTTAATAATTCAGCTGCTTTTGACATTAACAATCCAGTCATGTCAACCCTGGACCCAGGGATCCAGGTACAAGATGAATAGACAGTGAGCACAGTCACAACTGTGCAAAGAGGGAAAACTGAGCAAGTGACAAGGCTCAGGACTTTTGGGCAGAGCGCTTACAATGGTGTATTTATTTTGTTAATGACTCAGTGTACTGATTCACCTATGTTTTAGTGAAAGCTGTCTCACTGTTAAAATAGAATAAGATTATTCCCAGCGGAAAAGCTTGCGAAAGTCCTCCGGCAAAACTAAAGACTAAATAAATTTTAAAGTAAAAGAACATGCAGAGAGCAACTTTAGCTTTAAGCAATGTCAAAACTCTTTTTAGCCACAATTGTGACATTTGAACAATGTCAAACCTTTTTTTAACCACCATAAAATTGGTTTCCCAGCTTTTTATTGGGAAAACAACATTCTTCAGTGCTAATTCAAAAGCTTTGAGGTATCGAAAACCATAGGTGACCCCTCAAGCCTCTGGTACCTGAATTTAGCCAGGGCAGTAGACCTTTAAATAGCTGAAAATAGGGACTGGAACTGATGTAGGAGCTTCAAGCCATGGACTTCCACAGAGTGTTTTTAAAAGTGCTTCTGGTACTTCTGGTAAAATGTTCATTCCTGTAATTAATGGATCAGATCACCCCAGAGGTTCTCTATCAAACAACCATCTACTGACTCTGAGAGTTGCCTTGTTAAAGAACTCTGCCCCCCCTTCCCCCCCCAAACTTAACCAAAACCTCCCAACACAACAGATTTGCTTCCCACCTGGAAGCATTTAAAGGATGTAAGTGGATCAACATTCACTTCCCTGCTGATGAAAACCAGGTTGTTCAAAATGACTTGCTAAACTGTTGAACTATTTCAAGTAATGCGCTGGATTTTACCTACCCTCCTTGACTTCCAGAAAGGCTGTTTGTGTTGGTAGGGAGGGCTGCAAGGCTGGTTTGTTTCCACAGGGTAAGGAGGACCCAGCTGTCACCTTTGTGAGTGGCACGTGTGGTACTCTTGGATGCTGAGGACTGCCAGGGGAGCAGTCAGTCATCTGCATATGGGAGACCACCCCAGCATGTGGCTGGCTGTTTATTTTCAAAGCTTTTGTACCTCACGTTACTTGTAAGGCTGGTACTTGAGGAGTTCTGCTAAAACTGGGCTGTATATGTTCCCTGGTTTGCCTGTAATTTGCAGCTGATGGAAAGCAGATGAATGAATCTGTGCTCTGCAAGTCAGTGTAGGAACAGGAGCTTCTGACATCAGAGCAGCTTTTACAGAAAACACTGGGTTAAGATTCAGGCTCAAGCTTGATTGCGTCTTCCCTCCCCCCCTTTTGTCTATTTTTACTGCATCATTGGTATGTGTCCAAGGAAAGTCAGCCATATCGTTCGGAAATACAGGGGGATAAACTTTAGACTGTCGGATCTCTTCAGGCTGAGAGACTCCAGAGTAAATGAACTGGGAGAGAGAGAATTAAAAGGACAGCTTTCTTTAGGTGAACTCTTTTGGTTGTCTGCTCTGTCAACAGCAGTGTAAAATAACGAAGAAACTGCAGCAGTCCTTTCCCACTGTCTTTCTAAATAATGTAAGTTACCCTTTCACACTCATCTCTCTCTGTCTGCCTTTTCTGCTTTCGAGTGTTTTGTGAGAGCAGTGGTTATACAGCAAGGGAGCTCTTGCCAGGAGCTACACTGTGTGACTGGGGGAATCACTTTGTCTCTCTTTCTCTTCTTTAAGTCAGGTCTGTAGCGGGGAAACCAAGCAGCTTGACACCACCTTTCTTTGACAGTCGTGCTAGCTCGACTTTAGATGGCTGTCAAAACCTTTAAACCTTTTCAGCGTTTGTGCGGAGATTCATTTGTAGTTGGCAGAAGACAATAGCAAATGTTCTGATTGAACTGTGTGTCAGGCTTGCTGTAAGAGCAGGCGTTTCAAAGGGGATTGTGTGACGCTGTGTAAAGAGGACAGGATATGATAAATGTTTCCTGCTCTTTAATATTTAAAAGAAATAATTGGAACAGAGCCAAGCAGTTTGCCCAGGGAAGAAATAGTGATGCTTATTCAAAGCAAAATAACAACTGTGTAAATCTGAGAGGACAGCACCAAGGTCTAATAAGGGGAGTTTAGTTTTCCCAGGTGACCAGGTTTTTGAAGTTGGCAGTTAACATTCATGTTGCTGTACTCTGGTGTGCTTTTGTGAAGAGTAACTTGAGCTGTTACCTGGTGCTCGTAAGTTACTTACATTGGTTGGCATCCCTCCTGTGAGTTCATGTTACTATTTTCAATGCGCAGTTTAGGCAGGCTGTCAGGCAGATGATAGGTTTAAGTGAAAACGAGATTATAATGGTTATGTACCAGGTAATATATCAATAATAAGACAAAAATAACCCTGAACTCACTAATTAGGTCAAAACAATTACATGAATGTTCATTTATATACGGGGACAAATAAGAAAATTGTGGCGCAAGTACAATGACTTAATGAATGTTTCTTAGATAAGGATGTGGTGTAAGAAAAGTTGCTTTCTGTTCTAGCCTTGGATTTTTTGTCTTTGAGGGCAATGGATTTATTACCTGCATAACAGTTCTGTGGCCAGCTATTGTGATTTAATAGTCAGAAGTTTTTGTCTTAAAATTCTACATTGCTGCTTGTGTGAGAACTGAAATTAAATTGAGTAGGGATACCAGTGAGTTTCTAGACAATCCAAGTATTTGGAATAAACTCTGGAATATAAACTGTAGGGCTTGAAAAGCACATTAAAGGGTTTAGTTTGTCAAAATCTGTATAAATTTGTTTATTTTAACAGTAGTCCCATAATTTTCTGGAAGATAGGCACATAATATCTAAAGCCTGGAGCAGTTATAAAAAGAAGGTAGCAGGAAGCTGTTGTACCTGGTCTTAGAACTGCATTGTCCTGCTGGAAAACAAAACCAGCAGAAAGAGGAGGTTAGTCTCTGTTTCCAGACAGTTTTTCAGGGGGGAATCATTCAGTTGGCTGACAAAGTGAAATAAGGCTTCTGTGCTTTGCCTGTCATCCACTGCTTACCATAAACCAAAGGTTTCCTCAAACTTCTCAGGAAAGCATTTGACAAACTTGAGTTGTAAAGAAACATCCTTGTTTGATCTCAACCTGTAGTGCCCACAGTTTGGCTGTAAAGAGCAGCTTGATGTTTTCTTCTTTGAGGGCTCATTTCAGTCCTTGAGATTCATCCTATTAAATGAGAAATGGCTTTGATACACTTTTAATACACCATGGCTTTCCTCTGCAAGAAGGCTAAACAGAACTTCTTTGTTGCTTCAGGGAGCACTGTTAACACATGCTGCTTGAGGCCCAGAAGGAAACATAAAGCGGGTTTTATGACAGTACCAATTCTAGATTTGATTGTAGGGTTTCTGTGAGGAGGGAAAAATTAAAATCATGGAAATATTTATTTCAGCCAACTGGTAAAAATTGTCTGGTTTCTATGTGTAATTCATAAAGGAAGACAGCAAATGTATCATGCCATATGCAGAATAAAAATTAGAAGCATGTATGTTTAATGCCTTCTTGGGGGTGCTTAGATGTTTGTCTTTTTCACAGAAGTGATTTTCCATGTACTAACTAGAATATCGTCCACTGTGAGGGCGGTCAGACACTGACACAGGTTGCCCAGAGAAGCTGTGGATATGCTGTCTCTGGCAGTGCTCAGGGCCAGGTTGGGTGGGGCTTGGGCCTGGTCTAGTGGAAGGTGTCCCTGCCCATGGCAGAAGGTTGGAACCAGATGATCTCTAAGGACCCTTCCAACTCAAGCCATTCTGTGATATACGTTTGAGACAAGCAACGTCCATAGCTTTACAGTATATATGTGTGCTGTTTGAATTCTGCTATGTCCAGCAGCATGCATAGTGTTTGGAAAATTAGACCTTACCTGGACAAAGATGACAATACTGCTGGGGGGTTTCCTCTGCCCATGATACTATTTTTTCTCTGGCAATACCAGTTTTAGCTTGAAGGTCAGGTTGTTTACTGGAAAATCCCAGATAATTGGTGCTTGAAGCCATCATGAAAACATGCTGGGCATGTCTTTGCCTGATAATGGAATTTCATTAATTCATAACAAAAAAAGGATTTGGACAGCTTATATAAACACAGCAGTGCCCCTGATTCCTTTGAGGAAAACTGAGGAATTAAATGAACTGGAAAGGTTTTGGGTGTCCTGATGTGAAGAACTAAGTGTTGCGCATTGTGATAGTGAAGCTGAAATGTAATCATCTGCAAAAAGTATTAAACATATGCAGTTTTGCAGAAACATGTAATACTACATCTAGACACATGAACTATTTCTACAAAAACAAAATCAGGGTGCACTGTAGGTTAGGATAAATCCTTGAGCCAAATGTAAAAGAATTGGGTTTGATCAGTTGGCAAGTGTATTGTCTCATCAAATTAAATGTGCCTGAAGATACAAGTGTAGCTACTTTGAACTATTTGTTTATACACAGCAGCAAGCATATGTATTCCTCTAAATAATAAATTCAGTTTATAAAGAATGATCCTTAACATCATAAAAGGGAATAAGGTCTTCAGATTTAAATAGTTGTTTTAAGAACAGTGCAATATGTTTTGCTAAAAAGAGCCATTAATTCCAAAGAAGCCTTAAAAATTTTCTCTTGGGATTTTGCCCATCCATATTTTGCAGGGTAACGTACGTGAACTTGCTTATTTTAGTCAGCTTTCAGGGACCACATTGAAAAAGTTCAGTGACTGTCAGACTGAAATCCGCTACTGCAGATCCCACACTTGGCTGGCACCTGCAACCAAAATTAGATATGCTATTTTCAGAGACTACAGGTTGTGATTATGTTATTGCTAATGTTTGGGGTTGAATAAAAAAAAGGGGGGTATGCAGGGCAGCTATATGACATGCTTGTAATGAGTTGTTAAAAAAAACAGGACTGAAACAAAATCAGTATTTATTGAAAGGAATAAATGTTGGAAAGGAAATAATGATTGTTTGGAGGTTTCTAAAATGCTAAAGGGAATAGAGCAGGGCTTAGCCTTCACTTAAATAGATTTCACCTCTCTGTACCTCCATTTGTGATAGATTACTTCTCAAGACACATTTGATTGTTCTGTTAGAATTGGGCCTGCTCTTGTATTTCTTATGTGAGATGAATGGATAGGAGGCAGTCTCTTGCCTTCTGTAAGTAACGTAAAGTTTATGTTAACATGTGACCGTAATGGAAAGAGCTACTTGCTTGCAGACACTTAGCAAATGTAGCTCGGAAGAATTCCTGTTTGTGAGAAATTGTGCAAGATTTCTTTCTCTTCCTCTTTATTTTTGATCAACTGGAATAAAGTCCACCTCCCACTGAGCAAAACTCAGGTTGATCTTTGGAGAGATTAAAAAGGCATTTCATGTCAAACTTTCTATATTGTTTTAGTTCTATTTCTGTGTTTTATTTGTGTAATTTAAATAACTAAATATTTGTTGTGTAAATTCTGATATTAAAGGCATTTGTCTTTGTTTTCTACCACAGACTCTCTAGACGTTTTTTGTCCCAGAATTTGTAGACGTATCTTGGCACTGCATGTCATTCATTCTAATAATTGGGGTGGTTTGCTATATTTGGATTAGGCATTGCTTATTTTAAATGGTGACTTAATTGTCGGTAATTTAGTTTGATCACAGCAATAGCAGTTTGTAACTGAAATAGCATGAATTTAAACAAATTATTTAAGATGTCACAGTAGTGTACTGTATGGGGACAGCCAAGTATCTAGTCAGCCGAGAAGCCTGCTGGCGGCCAGGCAGCCTTCCCACTTTCCAGCTGCACCTTAGGGCAATAACTCAAAAGCAAATCCCATTCAAAAGGAAGAATTGAAATAGAAATTGGAATATAGTTTTTGAGGTGCTGAAGAGATAGAGTGGCAGGTAGATGTTGGCTGGCTCCATCCATCTTGCTACTAGTTAGTTGCAGTAGGGTTAAAAGAGGCACAGCTAAATTGAGAAGGAGACTAATCATAGACATGTGAAAAATGTTAGCAGCATGTATTCTGGCACTTCTTACATTACATGGTGATCCTGTTAACACAAGCATCAAAATATATCCTGTATAGCTGGACTGCTACAGCAGTTTACAAAGAAACTGCTGACAGAATGGCTATGACGGTTTACTGGTAGATATTAAATCTAGGCTATAAAAACTTTAAGAATATGCCCTGCCACTGGGAGAAGACAAATGACTTAAAAATGTACTGTAGTGACACATACCCTAAATGCTCCCCTGGAAGAACTGCAGACGAGTCTGCTTCTTATGGTCAGCGCTTTTGCTCATGTGTAAAAGTATTATTCATTCTCTCTCACTTTAAAGCCTTCTGAATATTGTCAGTTTTGGATGCATTTTAGGAGCAATTAATTAGGTAGATGGTGATCTTCAGCCCTTATGCCAGGACAGACTCCCTCTATGAAAAGGACATAAAGATTGGAGTAGATGCAATTACTTTTGATCAAGTTCTAAATGCGTGAGATGAGTGTTCAGCAATCTGCCTGCTCCTAATCCAGTATGGATTTATTTGTCTTGGTGTTATTAGTCTGCCTAAACATGTGTATGATCAGTTTATTTCTGGGTGACTTTCTGTTCTTTTGTCATGTAAAGCTATTTGTTCTGTGCTACATTGAGCTTTTGTTGTTGATTATTTTTTTCTTTCAATTCTGGAAATACAGAGTGGCAATCCTTTCTTTTTCTCCTGTATTTTTTAATGTGTGTGCAATGCTAGGTTTGAGGATATTCCTTCACTGAACTCATAATTCAGAAAATCATCATCTGTACTGTGCCTGCTTCCTTCTACATCAAAATTTAGTGGACGTTGGTTTATTTGTGAGTTTTAAGGTGTGTGGTATCGATCAGTGTGTTTTGTGAAGTACTCAGGAGTTTAGTTAGCAAGGAAAGAGCAGTGGCCGGATTACTCTCAGCTGCGTAACTCTGACTAGTATGAAAATATAAATGCAAAGATGCTTCTGCACCTTGTGCAGAACAAAACCCCTCCAAAATGGCAATGAAATCATGAGATGTGATTACTTACAGAACAACCAAAAAAGGAGATTGCACTCAAAAGATTTTCCTGAACTTGGAAGTCTCTTGAAATGATCTGAACAATTATGTTTTTATGTGCCTCTGAATGCATTAATCTCTATAGTGGTCCTTGGAGAAAGTATGTGTACCATATTTAGCGGTAGCCATATTTGGCTCATGATTTATATTATTAGAGAACTTGCTTACTCTGTGAAAAACAGGATGTCCAAAAGAGCAGATGTCACCAAGTTCAATGATGTCAGGTGTCTTCAAGGCCACCCTGGTTCTTCTGAGAACAACTGTATGTTATAAACACTGTGAATCAGCCTGCTTACAAATTCCTCAGGATCTAAAATAACCCCCAGGAATGATAAGTCTGGGCTGGGGAACAGGCCTTTTGCAGGATACGTAAACTGTTGAAGAGAAAACTGCCAGTTTGTCTGCATTTGCACAGTAGGTTTTTTTTGCTTCCTTTTCCAGTGAGGAAACAGTATTCGCCTAATACCCTTCTACAACTTTACTCCTGAAATCCCTACATTGGTGGAAGTCTTAATGTAAACCTTTAGGGATTAACTCCCACATGATAAGCTTTGTAATTGCACTGTACTGAGGTTAGGAAATCTAGGGCCCAAAAGTCAGGTAGAGCCATAGCTCAATTTCATATCATCTAAGGTTTTTTTGTTCTGAGTGTTACTCTGAGATAATACTATGACAGGAGTTAGTGTGTGGTCTTCCCAATGTGCTTGAAAGGCTTGCTGGACACTCCACAAAAACCAGGCTCTTCTCTTCCCTGTTTACTTATTCTTAGTCTGCTAAGTCTGTTGGGAACAACTGATCTCTCTGCATCTCAGTTCAGAAAACATTTTCTAATACAGAGATAAAATTAAGTGTTGCACCATGAAGATTTCATGCTATTTGTCAAATATGCAGTGGTATTTTTTTTTTTGTTTTGTATCCAAAAGAGTTGGAAATGAATTTTGATTGTGAAATACAAACATGTTCTGAGATACTTCATTACTAATTAAAGAGGAATAATTTCCCATTCATTTACAAATGTAATGCTTTACTTAAAATCTCTGTGGAGACAAGTGCAATCTTTTATTACACTGGAAACAGAAGACAGTGTGTAACAGAGGACTTCTATGAGAACTGTGCTACATGTTCGGTGTAGGCATAGAACACCCTCATCCCTTAGCTTCCTCATTCTAATTAACTTTTTTACTAGTTCCTCCTAGAAAAGTAAAGTAATAATTAAAAGCGCCAGACTAGACTAGTGCATGCAAAAATGCTCCCATAAAAGAAGGTGAATTTGCAAAAAATGAGTGGTTCCATTTTCCGGTGTTTGCAAAGTCCACAATTTTTGTTTGTCTTATCAGCAGCTGACACATTGCATAGTCCTGAATACAAGCAAGTAGAAGAGCAGGAAAGCTTCTTCCCATATTTAATTTTTTGGCACGGATCTTTATCTGAGCTCCTCAATGGTGCCATTTACCCTCTGAACAACCGTTAGTTTCCTTCTGGGATGTTCTCTTGCAGAAGGCCTACTTGGAAGGTGTGCACCCTCTGGAGGGACCTCTGTTCAGGAAGATGGACAACTTTTAAACTTTTAAATGAGGAGAAGCAAGATAGCGATCAAGGCATGATTTCCCCAAGCTCCATGGTGTTGCTTTTAGAATAATACAGAGTACCTCTGTAAAGAAACAAGACAAATGCCACTCCTATGGAAATATCTCTAGAAGTTTCTTTTTTTTTCTTTTTGAAGATAAAGTAAACTTGAAAAGGTAGGAGGTAGTGGGGAGATATGCTAGGTTAGTACTGTACTCACTATGAAAGGGTTCTCTGCTTGGGATGATGACTAGTCAATTTCCATTCATTGCTGTGTGTCTTGTTTGTATGACTTAGAAATGGGTGAAACTGCTAAAGTGGCATTTTTCATGCAAGAGTAGTGTATTAAGGCAGCTGTGTGCTGGATTCATTTCGCCTGACATCCCTGAATGGCAAGGCTCTACCAAGTGATAAAAACAGCCCTGTGGAGCCATTAATGTCCATTAACTATGCCAAAAGGGAGTGGCTACTATGACAGCCCTTGTGATGTCTACACTGAGTGTTTCGAAGGTTTGTCTGGACCTAATTAAAAGTAAATCTAGCCTAGCCTTATAATTGGGATGGTGTCTGACAGTGAATGCCTACAGAAGGGCATCTGAATGGACCACACATCTCATGGTACTCTCCAGAACGCGCTTTCATATTCAGTGATTTGTGCTTCCAGTTCTGCTTCTGGTAGAGGTGGTGTCTTTGTGTTTTAAAATCTTTAATCAGTTTATCCACCATGAATTTGTACTTCTTTCTGGAATGCCTGGGAAATATTAGCAACTGTAGCATTCTGGGGCAATGGGTTTCACAGCTCACAGGATGACAGAATATCCAGCACATCTGTGGACAATAAATAGGAAGAGTAAAAAGCAATAGATCTAAATTGTGACTAAAATTTAACTCGGAATACAGCATGGTCCACCTACGAAAACCCTAGTGAACACTGTTTCATCAGGCTTTCAAAAGCATTTAACTTATGTGAAATGCATCCTAACAGCCCCTCACTGTGGTATCTGAAGAGGAGTAATTCAGTACCTGAGTGCAGACTCTGTATGTCCTGTTTGTAACAGGTTTTCTGCTAGGATTTCTCAATTACTTTTAACAGCAATTCCCAGAGCTGGTTTCTTTACATACATCTCAGATGGGTTTTATCATTTACTCATATAACCTGTATCTGTAACAACATGGTACATCTTGTTGCAGTCATCTCAAGAACTACTTCTAAAGTGTCAGGTAGTTCTTGTATCTGCTCATAGAGTTTACAAAGAGAAGAGGATTCTAAGATCTGCTCCTGTTCTCTGACTGCAAAAGATTCAGGCTAAATAAGCCACTGTCTTGCACCTCTTTCTTTACAAAAATAGTCCTTATCCAAATTAATGCCTGGCTATGACAACTTATTTCCTAGTGTAGAAATGTACTTAGTGTCACAATTATGGTTAAATGGTGATAGCTGAATTGTGTGAGAGGTTAAGACTTTGGCTACCTATGCTTGCACAGGATCTGTGTTCTGTGTAGCTGGTGCCTATCACAGTGGGACTCTGGCATCTGGAATATATTTCCAGATGCTATCACAATCTGAATGATAATGTGGCTGGTTTAAGACAATTTTGTTCTTAGCTGTCCTGAAGCCAGTGTTTTTTCCAACTGCTTTTTTATTTAAAAAGATAGCTGCATTCACATGGTTATTGTTTCCTAGACTGCCTCCTAATTTGATTTTCACGTGCCTAAAAATTTATTTGTTCTACTGTAAAGTAAAATGGATGCGTTTTTATACAGAAATGAATGGACTGTGTATCCCAGTTCAGCTTGGAAGAGTCTTAAAACTGCGTCATGTAAGTGTTTCTACTTGCCTCCTCTGTCAATAGCTTCTGCTTTATAAGTTGTGATGTCAGCTAAAAAGGCAAATATTCATTCAGGCACTTATGTATGAGGGTCTTCTAAGAATGTAATTTTTGCAGAAGTCCGACCTACATCAGTGCTGAGCATTCGCTTACAAATAGCCTGGCAATGCCCCTTTGGCATCTAGCTTGAACCTGCTTGTGATGAGAACCTGGAAGAGATGTCTAACAGAAAGCTTAGGAGAGTTATTTTTGGAGATGAAGGATGAAAGTGGACACCTTTTACTACTGCTGCCCTTTCCAGCTTGTGTCAGGTATAAAACCTCGTCCCTCAAGGAAGAGGCTTGAGGAAAACCTGGTCTGAGTCAGAGTATCTGCTTGTAGGCCCTGAGAGAGGGTCACTAGGACTGTCTGCCTGCTCAGGGATATGGTGGCTTTGGAGTCAGATAACTGCATGTTACTGTGGCTGAAGTGAAACTGAGCAGTAGAAACACATAGTGGGAATTGATGCATTTTGCAGATAAGGCACAAGATATGGGAATGCTTCGTCTCGGCTGCAGAAAGATTTCGGCTTTTTCCCATAACAACAGTTCTTTAAATAGGAGTGCTGGCACGCAATCAGCAAACGGTTGTCCTTGCTAAGGACTGGAAAGACGTGTTTACTGGGTGAAGTTCAGCCATGGGGTGTTTCCAAGCTTTGAACTGCTGGACCTGACTCCTGCTAAGTCAAATGCAGTGACTGTGAGTGCAGAAGAGGAGGACAGGGCATTGCAGCCTGGACGCTCAGGCTCTGGGTGCTTGGAGCACCCTGCAGGAGCTGTAGGTGGGTTTTTGTTACTGTTGTTTGATCAGTTCAACTCCTGTGCCTACAAGCATTGTTGAAACCCACAGACCTTCTTTTGCCAAGGTTGTTCTGACATTGCTTCTCACTATTGCTGGTGCTGCCAGACTACCTGCTGTATGCAGCTATGTGTTTACCTACTTGCTGTGAATGTTCAGCGTTGCGTTCTTGCCAACATAAAGAGCCTGCCTGGGTAAACTGCTGCCTGCCACTTTATGCTTGAGCAAGGTTTTCACTGAACCCAAGGGCAATATAAATATTTAGACATACTTCTGTGTTTTTGAAAGACTTATCAGTTCACAAGAAGACTTAGCAGACAGAACGTAACATCGCTGCTGTTCTCTGGGCAAGAAAATGAGGTGGGTACTATACGCAAGCCAAGGTAAATATGGAGGTGCAGCAACCAGTATTTCATCTTTTAAGCAATGGAAGCGCTGCAGAGGATAAGAGCCTGAATTCAGCCTGCTTACAGACTGGAGAGGGGCTATTACTTCCCTTTCCTTAATTTCTCTCCCAAGATTTTTTTTGTGGCAGAAACCTTATCTGCTCAGGCACCCTATCTGCTGTGTGCTGTGTGCTGAGAAGATGTGAGTTCCTTTGTCTTCTGCCTCCATTATCTGCTGTTTTAAATCTTGTATTCTGTCTGCTGTTTCTTGCTGTGAAACACCTATTTTTTTCTCCCAATTTACTTTCCACATGCTGTATCTGCTGGGAAGTGGGGTTGTGAAGGCTGCAAGAAAAGAATTCTAAAGGGCTGGCAGTCTCTAAGTTAATTTTGTGAAGCAGTTACGTGGTATGTGGGGATTGCTGGGTGCTGCCTTCTCCCTTGCTGACTTAAACTTTGTGCTAGTTCAACAAAATCCCACTGAAGTAGATGGAAACAGAAGCAGGTGAACTTAACTTTGAAGTGATCAACAGAGAATATATGACTAAGCTCCAGTACTCAATGTATATCACCTCTCCTAAAGGGAGAATTGCAGAACTGGAATATCAAGTGGAGATGCAGTGTGGGGCAGATCCAGAGGCGTGTGTCAGGAGTGACTGGAAAGGATGGTCTCTGAGCAGTTCAGCCTTCATCACGCAGCTCAGTCCCAAAAGCACCGGGCATTTGTTACTTGCCTCTATTTTTGTTGCCATTGCTGAGCAACTCTGAGGAAGATGCCTATAGCATTTTAAAAATATACCTTATGTATTCCTATGATATCTGGGAAAGGCCAGGGACATCTTTCCAAATAGATTCCTGCTCAATCTTCTGCTTTTTGTCTGTACTGCTTGTTATCCTGTGCCTGGAGGGGTTAACAGTGATTAGTATCAAGTCTCCATGGAGCAATTTTATTTCAAGTAGCATTTCAGAGCAGATGTTGATGGAAGCAGCAATGATTTGATATGCAGTTTTAATTATTTGTCAGTTCAGCTTGGCCTTATTTGAGCTCGTGTACTTATAAAGGCTGAACAGAGACCTGTCAGTGTTAACAAAACAGGTAGGCCCAGGGAGTCAAAAATGTGCAGTTGTAAGGGTGGTGTTAGCAGCACTTGGTTGTGAACCAGGGTTGGGGCTTTTTACTACAAATGCTCCGACTCGCTGCTTTGGATGGCAAGTATACAATTTTAGATCCTTCTACTTGGGCTTGTACAACATCTAGCCCCTGAAATAATTACTTGGACCTACAGCACTGCAGATTTTAATAGCTCACCTGAGAATACATAATTTTATTAAATGTGGAAAGGGCCCTAAATGACAGCTCTGAGGCTGTCATTTAACCTGATATGTGATGATTTAATCCTGTCATTTCCCTTGGCATGCCCTTTACCCCTCATTTCCTACCCCTTCTCTCTGAAACTTCATTTGTGAGAATGTTGGCCATTTAGCTGGGGGTTCATGGACTTCCACTGCAAGCACTTAAATTGTCCTTGCACATGCAATATATCCAGTGTACTCCAAATGTGGTGGAATTTATTGTGCAAGGTCCTGACCCAAGATGAGGTCCTGAAAACCTCAGGCAGACAAACAGTCTTGAAGTAGGTATCATATCTCAGTTGAGTGATGACTGTCTGACCATACGAGCTCTAACCTCCCAGTCTCATCTCTTGGTGTGTGTAGGGCAGCCACCAGCAGGTCCTCTCTATGTCCAAGGACTAGCCAGCTAGGAGGTGGGGTTTGGGGGGATGGAAGCAGGACTATTGCACCAACAGAGGGTGGTGGAGAAGGGATTCTGCAGAGGCAGGCAGAAGTTGTGGGGATGGGGAGAGAGAAGAAAAGGGTGTATTAGATTCCACTCATAACCCTTTCCTTCTCTACAAGAATATAAAGCATTAGTATGTCAATGTCTTAAGAGGCCCACTCCTGTATTTCAGGTGTTCACCCTGTTATAAACTTTGATTACAGACTGAGGGATTGAGGAAAGGAAGGAGGAAAAAGCAACAAAGCATTAAATATGTAAAACTATTAAGCAAAGCTTTCATTTATAGCAGTGGCTTCTTTTCCTGTTATTCCTGCCTTTAGCAGTTGAAAGCTTTTAAAAGAAACCTTGTTCATGACATCAGAATCTGATTGGTACTGAGGGTGAGCCCACTGCTGTGCAGAAGAAATGCCAGAATGCAAGTCAACAGAGATTGTTGCTGGTGCCCGTAGTGCCTGGCCCTGCAACCTCAATGGCAGATACCCAAAAGGGGAAAGAGAAAAAGTAACGCAGAGGGGAGAAAAGCAGTTGGTGTTTGGTGCTGCCTGGCTTGCAACATCAGTGCAGGATACAGGCAGGGAATGCAGTTACTGCAGCCAAGCTTGGGCTGGCTGAGCCAGGAGGCCAGGCTGTCCCAGCCTCGCTGCAGTTGTGCTAGAAAAGCCGCAACCTTGGCAAGATTAACTAGACGTAAGCAGAAGGTAGAAGGAAATAGAATAAGGTGGCAAAGGCATAGGAGGATATGGGGGTGGCCTGAGTCACCATGGGGAACGCTGCTCAGGGCTCTGCCAGGCTGGATGACTTAACTTTATGTCAGTGTCCTTTATCG